>CM059794.1:36008130-36265630 GCA_030435695.1 Brachymystax lenok tsinlingensis | reverse complement strand
GTTCTCTTTGACATACAAATGAGCCACTTCAAAGGGTTTCCTCTGAGAAAGCTTCTGCCTCTGATACCTTAAACAACTCCCCAGTGTCTCTGTCATTCTAACTTCCCTCCACCTCAGCAAAACTACACTGATTGGTCCCTGTGCTGAACCAGTGTAAGTGTGTCTGTGAGTATGTGTGGAAGTGAGATTCTAACTTATATTAGTGTGCTTATTGTTCGTATAGATGGAGGTATATATATATATAGAGAGAGAGATAGATTGTCAAATAAAATCAATGACAAAGGAACAGAAATAGAGTAAAAGGGGGAGTGAGATGAGCCCACAGGAGGGTGAAGATAGCAGAGTGGTGGAGGACTACCATGGTTAACCTGCACAGCCCACAGGAGGGTGAAGGTAGCGGAGGGGTGGAGGGATACCATGGTTAACCTGCACAGCCCACAGGAGAGCCAAGGTAATGGAGGGGTGGAGGGATACCATAGTTAACCTGCACAGCCCACAGGAGGGTGAAGGTAGCGGAGTGGTGGAGGGATACCATGGTTAACCTACACAGCCCACAGGAGAGCCAAGGTAATGGAGGGGTGGAGGGATACCATAGTTAACCTGCACAGCCCACAGGAGGGTGAAGGTGCGGAGTGGTGGAGGGATACCATGGTTAACCTGCACAGCCCACAGGAGGGTGAAGATAGCAGAGTGGTGGATGGATACCATGGTTAACCTGCACAGCCCACAGGAGGGTGAAGGTGGCGGAGTGGTGGAGTGGTGGAGGGATACCGTGGTTAACCTGCACAGCCCACTGGAGGGGAAAGGTAACGGAGTGGTGGGGGGATACCATGGTTAACCTACACAGCCCACAGGAGGGCCAAGTTAACGGAGTGGTGGAGGGATACCATGGTTAACCTGCACAGCCCACAGGAGGGTGAAGGTAGCGGAGTGGTGGAGGGATACCATGGTTAACTTCTTAGGGAGCGGTGGGGCGCCAGGTGAAATGCAAGGCAGCAAATTCAAAATCCAAAAGTTGAATTATTAAACATGCACCAATATACAACTGTTTCATAGTCATCAAAAGCTCTGCTTCTTGGCAATATCACAGCGTTGTCAGATTTCAAAAAGGCTTTACGGCGAAAGCACCACATTTGATTGTGTGAGGATAGCACCTAACATATTTTCCCCATTACCATGAATTCATAAGCCTTCACGGTTCACAGAAAACACATTTCACAGCGAAAACAAATCAATTACCTTTTGAAGAACTTCTGCTGAGGGCTTCCCAAGTGTCCAACGAAGACAATCCATGGTTCTTTTGTTAGAAAAAGTATTGTATTATATCCATAAATCTAAATCTCTTCACGTTTGGTTGGCGCGTTATAATGAGAAAATAGAGCCTCCAATCGTCCATTAAAACGTGAAGAGAATTCGTTCAACTTATACCTATAAAATTGTCCAAGAAGAATCAAACATAATTTTAAATGTATCCTTAGGAACACTTTTATGTATAAATAGTATAATATTTCAACCGGAATATAATCTGGGCGATAAGAAAGGAAAAAAACAAAGAACGTGCCAGCCGGGAGTGCGCATTTACTTGTATTGACATCTGTGTGGACACTTCCTTATTCGTCTTCTTCTCTGCTCTAAAAGCATCTAAAAAGAATCAGAACACTTTCTCGAGACTGTTGACATCCAGAGGAAGCGATAGGTACTGCATTCATATGCCCTTATATGGGCATTTTCATAAGGGAGGGGTTCTAAATGAGGCAATCTGTCAAAACCACTTTTTCCAGGACAGAAATTCCTTGGGTTTCGCCTGCCATATCCGTTCAGAGTGTTTCCTATAAAATTCAGAGTGTTTCCTATCCAATGGTACTAAATATGTGCATATCCTATTTTCTGGGCCTGAATGGGAGGCATTTTACTTTGGGCATGCCAGGCTCTCCAAAACGGTCACCTCGTGCGCTGCTCCCAAAGAAGTTAACCTACACAGCCCAAAGGAGGGTCAAGGTAAAGAAGTGGTGGAGGGATACCATGGTTGACCTACACAATGACACAAGAAGGGAATAATAAATAAATGGTGGAGGGATACCACGGTTAACCTTCACAGCCCACTGGAGTGGAAAGGTAACAGAGTGGTGGAGGGATACCATGGTTAACCTACACAGCCCACAGGAGGGGAAAGTTCATCGTGATCGGTGTCCCGCTAGCAGGTCAATTTCCGGTCAAACTGAAGGAGTGTAATTCAAATAAATTTGAATAGTTTTTATAGTGGTAAAACATTTAGGTACATATAAGTGTCTTATATCGGCTGAAAGCTTAAATTCTTGTCAATCTAACTGTACTGTCCAATTTACAGTAGCTAGCAAAAACATGCCATGCAATTGTTTGAGGACAGCGCCCCACATCAAAATATTTTTTCCACCAGCACAGGTTTCATACATTCACATATAAATATTAAATATTCACTTACTTTTTGAAGATATTCTTCTGATTTGTCATCCAAAGGGTCCCAGAGCTAACATGTAGTGTCGTTTTGTTAGATACAATCTTTTTTTATATCACAAAAAGTCTGTATAGTTGGCGCCATCGATTTGAGTAATCCACTCATTCAACTTGCAGAGAAAGGAATCCAAAAATCTACCCCTAAACTTTGTTTCAACAAGTCAAAGTACATTTGTATTTACTCCTCAGACACCCTAAAATGGAATAAAACTATAATATATCTTTCGGAAAGAAGCATGTTCAATAGAAACCAATTTTAGCAGGAGTGCAACTTCATCATGGCGTGCGATGACACAGATTTTCAAGACTGTGTCTTCATACAAAAACTCTTATTTCTTGTTCATTTTTGAAGTTACAAGCCTGAAACTTTAAACATAGACTGCTGACACGCTGTGGACTGCTGACTGCTGACACCCTATTTTACAATATGAGCTTTCTCTTGCATTTCTAAGAGGATGGTCTCTCAACAAAAAAAGAAATCCGGTTGGTTTTTCTTTGGATTTTCTCCTACCATATCTATTGTGTTATATTCTCCTACATTATTTTAACATTTCTACAAACTTCAACGTGTTTTCTTTCAACTGGTACCAATAATATTTATATCCTGGCTTCAGGGCCTGAGCTACAGGCAGTAGACACAACCCTGAGAGGCAACCCTGGGAAAACAATAGAACAGACATTAGCACCAGAACACTGCAGGGTGAGTTCTGGATCACCGTAGGGTGTGTTCTGAAACAATGCAGGGTGAGTTCTGGAACACTGCCGGGGGAGTTCTGGAACACTGCAGGGGGAGTTCTGGAACACTGCAGGGTGAGTTCTGGAACACTGCAGGGGGAGTTCTGGAACACTGCAGGGTGGAACCCTACAGGGTGCAACACTGTGCCACAAGGGGCACTAAAACTCTAGACCACTTTTTTCCCAACCGACAGACACACATACAAGGCCCTCCCTTGTCCTCCGTTTGGCCAATCAGACCACAACTCTGTCCTTCTGCTTCCTTTTTAACTCCTTAGGGAGCAGTGGGCCCCTGTTGTTCAGCCTATTTATGAATGACCTTCCTTCTGTGTGCCAGGGAGTGGAGATAGAGTAGTCTTCTGACAGGTCACCTCTGAAAAGAGTGCTAGGAAGCAGGTGCTAAGTTTTTTGTACCATTTTCTTTTCTCAAACAATATCAACCATAAATAAACAAAAGACAAACAGATGAACACACATTTCAACTAACATCAATGGCATCACACCTGCTCAGACCCATATGTTGCCACCGCAACCATACACATCACGCATGTCTCACAACCACAATCCCCCTCATCCTTCAGCCCCTGGAACTTTCCAGTGCTTGTAGCACTCTATACCATATGGCCTCAAATTACACTGTTCTATTTTTCTCCAAGCCCACACCTTTTCAATATTCAAATAATACATTTCATTAATCAAATGTCGTAGTGATGGAGGATAATTAGATTTTCGTTTATTGAAAATCATTGATGAGAAAAGTATGGTCCATCTCTGTCGGCGCCGGAAAGAGAGCCGCACACTCTAGAAGCTCATATGCATGTAGCTTTGGATAGAAAACACTCTGAAGTTTCTAAAACTGTTAACTAGTAAATTGTAGCCTACAGCAAAGTGTGTTTAAATCATTTCTAACTTGTTAACAATTTCTGCTAGTTAGTTTTTGCTACCATGTGGGTTTTAGCTTGCTTGAGCCTGCTAACTGAGGAGTGTTAGTTCATCTGTTTCCATACATGTTTCATTTGAAAACATTTATCTTACAAAGGAGTTGTTTAATCTAACTGCTTAACTATTTATCTGTAAATGTAATTGTATTTGTAGTTTTTTTATCTTTACAGGTAAATGCCACAGGCACTATCTTACGTATGGAGACATTTCACTGCAGCTAATGTAGAAGGAATAGCTGTGTACATTTGCAAATACTGTGCCAAATCATATGTGCAACAGCTCATGGTCCTCCTGGAATCTTTTGTTTGACTCAATGGAGGAACGTAGTCAGAGAAATGCTGATTAATGTCTTGCTCGAGCTGTGTATGCAACTGGGTCACCTCTGATGCTCACAGGCAATGTGTATTGGAAGAGATTTCTGAATGTTCTTCACACAGCACACACCCCTCCAACCAGACATGCTTTATCTACTAATTTGCTGGATACAGAGTTCAACAGAGTTCAAGTGAAGTTCAAGCAAATCATAGAGAAAGCAGACTGTATAGCAATCATCTATTGATGGTGTTTGAATGTTTGGGGGCAAGGAATAATTAATTACATCATCTCCACCCCTCAACCAGTATTCTACAAGAGCACAAGGGACAACAGACACACCGGTCTCTACAATGCAGATGAGCTGAAGGCAGTCATCAATGACCTTGGACCACAGAAGGAATTTGCACTGGTGACAGACAATGCTGCGAACATGAAAGCTGCTTGGTCCAAAGTGGAGGAGGCCTACCCTCACATCAGACCCATTGGCTGTGCTGCTCATGCATTGAATCTGCTCCTCAAGGACATCATGGCACTGAAAACAATGTACACTCTACAAGAGAGCGAAGGAAATGGTTAGGTATGTGAAGGGTCATCAAGTTACAGAAGCTATCTACCTCACCAAGCAAAGTGAGAAGAATATGAGCACCACATTGAAGCTGCCCAGCAACACCCGTTGGAGTGGTGTTGTCATCATGTTTGACAGTCTCCTGGAGGGGAAGGAGTCTCTCCAAGAAATGGCCATATCACAGACTGCCAATATGGACAGCCCCATCAAGATTTATTTTGGGAGAGAGTGGTAAGCAGCCTGAAACTGCTGAAACCTATAGCAGTAGCAATTGCACGGATTGAGGGAGACAATGCCATCCTGTCTGATGTTCAGACTCTACTTGCAGATGTAAGAGAAGAAATCTGTACTGCCCTGCCCACTTCACTGTTGCTCCAAGCAGAGGAAACTGCAGTTCTGAAATACATCAAAAAGCGTGAAGACTTCTGCCTGAAGCCCATTAACGCCACAGTGTACATGTTGGACCCCAAGTATTCTGGCAAGAGCATCCTGTCTGGTGCAGAGGTCAACGAGGCCTATGGTGTCATCACTACCGTGTCTCACCACTTCGGCCTGGATGAGGGCAAGGTTCTTGGCAGTCACACACACCAAAGCACGCAACAGGCTGACCAATGCAAGCGTTGAAAAATTGGTGGCCATCTGTGCAAATTTGATGCTTTTTGGGCTTGACAACGAACCGTCCTCAACAAGGTTCGAAAGTGACAGTGAAGATGAGGCCTCAGAGTCTGATGTTCAAGAGGTGGACATTGAGGAGGTCCAGGGAGTAGACATGGAAGCCTAAGAGGAAGAAAAACAAATGATGTCCACTTATGATAAGGTAAAAGGTTTATGTTTCTGTCTCCATATGATATGTTAAATATATCCAATGCAAAAAACATCTACATTTAAATGGTATTAATATTAATTCCCATATATTTCCGTTAATTCCCTTACATTCCTGTTAATTCCCATATATTCCCGTTAATTCCCACGGAAAGTTTCCACCTCTGAATATTCTCCAAAATGTGCAACCCTAGTTGCACGTCACTACTTCACAGGAGAGGCATTTAAACGTTACATAAAAAAATATATATATAAATCCATTTTTGGGCAGAAATGTCTTCTGGAACATGTGAACTGTCATGTGCCTTAATAGCAAATGTGTATGCCATCTTTAAATACAAATACAATTGTTAAATTACGAGCCTAATTGGTTTAGCCAAGTATAAACACAGGAACCTTCCCACTAGCCATGATTGTCTGAGATAATGGATAGGCTGAAAATGCCGAGCGATGAGTTTGGATTGGTCTGCCATGTAGCAGGCTTCTGTCTATAACATGAGCTGCTCAGTATGTGTGGATAATCCTTTCTACTACAGATTTGTTTTTATATATCACGAAGAACTACTTTCTGAAGGACGATTGTGCCATGCTGACTCTCTCTGATTCTGAAACTGAGGAAACCCTGATTTAGGTAAAATCATTTTCATTGAACCAGACATTGTAGAGTCTTCCGATGACAGTGGTGGGGAAGAAAAGGTGTCGTTGTCACAGAAATTGACTGAGTTGATAAATCAGTGGAATGCCCAGTGGAATCAGAGAGATGATTGCCAAATGTGGAGAGAGTCCAAAAGAGAACACAGAAGGCTGTTGTATAAAACACCTGTCTTCGGATTACATCTTCAAACTAAGGGCAACCATGGCATCCATGACATATTGAGAGAAGAGTTCATCCATGTGTAGGGGTAAGAGTCAAGCTAAATGTTCAAATTTTATTCATTTCTAATTTTATCAGAAAGTTGTTTTCATTGCAAGTTTATGTGTAAAGCATACTGCTATCTAGCTAACTACACTAGCTAGCTACATGTCTAAACAAAAGACTCCACTCTATCCTGTGAATGTGATAAATAGAATATGATTTTATTTGATATAGTGTGTATTTACCAGAGACGTTAAGGACCTCAACCACCCGGGTCATGGCCTGTTCTTTCTTTCTTTCTCTCCATGTATATATACTGTATTGTGTGCATTTTATACTCTGGATTCAGACATTGCTCATCCAAATATTTCTATATATCTTAATTTCATTATTTTACTTTTTGTGTATTTTGTTGTGTACTGTTATATATTACTGCACTGTTAGGAATACAAGCTAGGAATACAAGCATTTCTGTCACACCCTGATCTGTTTCACCTGCCTTCTTCTTGTCTCCACCCCCCACCAGGTGTCTCCTATTTTTACCCATTATCCCCTGTGTATTTATACCTGCGTTTTCTGTTTGTCTGTCACCAGTTCTTCTTGTTTTGTCAGGTCTCACCAGCGGTTTTCACGTTTCTCCTGTTTTGTTATCTAGTCCTCCCGGTTTTGACCTTTCTGTCTTTCCCTGAGCCCGCCTGCCGTTCTGTCCCTGATTGTCTCTGCCCTGGATTACGAACCTCTGCCTGCCCTCGACCTGCCTTTACCTGCCTCTTTGTTATAATAAGTATTCGCAGAATCAAACTATCCGCCTCCTGTGTCTGCATCTGGGTCATATCCTGAGCCGTATTACTACACCCACAATAACATCTGCTAAATATGTGTATGCTACCAATAACATTTTATTTTATTTGACGTGCACACAGGGAGTGTTGGGGGTGCAGTGGTAGGGCACTGTGATACAGAAACAGTGACACAGTCCTACATCACTCTGGTCTAACAGCTTTAAACCAGAGTAATGGCTGTGTTTGCATGGAGTATGTGTATGTTTTTGTGTGTATGCCAGACTGAGCAAAGATTGACATGCAGATTAGAGAAGGTGTGTTTGTCTTTGTCCGGTCATGTGTTTGTATGTGGCTTGTGTGTTTTTGCGTTTGTGTGGTGTGTGTGTGTACCTTTGACTGTTTGTTTATTTGCTTGTACTTGTGGGTTTATCGATACATACACACTTGCGCAGGTGTGTGTGTGTGTGTGTGCATATTGGCTGAGCGGTATCTAGGAGTGGATGAGCCAGGGTAAACAGACCCTGGAGCGTTTGGCACTGTTTTGCCTGCCTGTGTTCTCCTGTGGCGATAGGGATTCTCCAGACCCAATTGACACCAGGCTCTATCTAACAGGCTGCTTTGTAATGTCTCTATCTTCTTGCCCTTTGTACCATGTTTTGTGCTGTTACCATGTTGTGCTGCAGCCATGTTGTTGTTATGTTGTGTTGTGTTGTCATGTGTTACTGCCTTGCTATGTTGTTGTCTTAGGTCTCTATGTAGTATTGTGTTGTCTCTCTTGTTGTGATGTGTGTTTTGTCCTATATTTATATAAATATATATATATTTTAATCCCAGGCCCCCGTCCCCTCAGGAGGCCTTTTTGCCTTTTGGTAGGCCGTCATTGTAAATAAGAATTTGTTCTTAACTGACTTGCCTAGTTAAATAAAGGTTACATAAAAAAATGTAAAAACAGTAATGAGGAGAGAGAGGGCCTGGGCGTGAAGGGGAATGGAAAAGCTGCTATGCTAAACACCAACATTAGTTTTCCAATCAGATGCTTTCCAAAATCTGCAAGAGCTAATGAATGCAGAAATATGTGGCTGTTGAATAATGAAATGGAATTGATGTTCCAGACTCAGTTTGTTTCTGGCCTTGTTGCACCAGACTGAGCGGCCGAGAGAAGGAGGGAGAGAGAGAAAGAAGGAAGGAGAGGAATAGAAGACAACAACAGAAAAAGAGAGGAGAAGACAGGAGGTAGAATGCCTGAGTCACGTCAGGCAGACAAGGAGGAGGGAGAAATGAGGCCTAATTACCTCTAACAGGGTGGCAGTACTGACTCGGGCCCTGGTTACCCATCACAGACTCTCTTTCTCTTTCTCTATCTCCTCTCTTTCTATCTCTCTCTCCCTCCTCTCCCTGCTCTCACTCACTCACTCATTCACTCACTCACTCACAGACACTACTCTACCGCTATAAGGAGAGATCACAACACTCTATCTAAAGAGATAATTATCACGTGCAGGAGCAGAATGACACAGACTCAATAATCTGTGAGTGTGTGTGTGTGTGAGTGTGTGTTTGAGAGAGACAGAGATAAATGTGTATTTGTATTAATGTGTGTGTGTGTGTGTGTGTGTGTATTTGTATGTATGTGTGTGTGTATTTGTATTTATGTGTGTGTGTGTGTGTGTGTGTGTGTGTGTGTGTGTGTGTATTTATGTGTGTGTGTTAGTACAGTTTGTCTATATGGAAATTGGGGAAGACAGTGCCGGGGACACACTCCTAGGTGGTGTGATGGGAGCAGTGGGATTTCAATGATGGCTGTGGGCGGTGTGTGTAATCTAGGCATTCCAGCACAATCCTGCTGGTTGACTGTCTGTGTGTTTGAGTGTGTGAGTGTGTGTGTGTTTGTGTGGTGAGTGTGTGTGTGTGTGTGTGTGTGTGTGTGTGTGTGTGTGTGTTTGCCTCTCAGTGTCAGTGGAATTTCTTCATCGATTTCCACATAATTTTCCAGGTATAATGAAGTAGGTTCAGTTACGTTACTCACACTCTCACAGAGATATACACACACACAAACACACACACACACAATCCCATGACTCTGGATCAGAAGGTCATATTATTTCCCAGTGTTGGACACTTGTTGTTATTATATTTGTTATTGTTATTGTTATTGACGTTTGGAGAAAGTGCAAAAACGTCTAATTGTGCAGTGAGATGGTGAGAGCTTGTTGGGAAAAGCTTTGAGCTTCACATGTTCAGTCCCAGTGCTAGGGACTTGTTTTTAGATGTTTAGTTGAACCCTGTCCCCAACCTTAACCCTTACCTTAACCATTCATTACCCTGTCCCCAACCTTAACCCTTACCTTAACCATTCATTACCCTGTCCCCAACCTTAACCCTTACCTTAACCATTCATTACCCTGTCCCCAACCTTAACCCTTACCTTAACCATTCATTACCCTGTCCCCAACCTTAACCCTTACCTTAACCATTCATAACCCTGTCCCCAACCTTAACCCTTACCTTAACCATTCATTACCCTGTCCCCAACCTTAACCCTTACCTTAACCATTCATTACCCTGTCCCCAACCTTAACCCTTACCTTAACCATTCATAACCCTGTCCCCAACCTTAACCCTTACCTTAACCATTCATAACCCTGTCCACAACCTTAACCCTTACCTTAACCAGTCATTACCCTGTCCCCAACCTTACCTTAACCATTCATAACCCTGTCCCCAACCTTAACTCTTAACTTAACCATTCATTACCCTGTCCCCAACCTTAACCCTTAACTTAACCATTCATAACCCTGTCCCCAACCTTAACCCTTACCTTAACCATTCATAACCCTGTCCCCAACCTTACCTTAACCATTCATAACCCTGTCCCCAACCTTAACTCTTAACTTAACCATTCATTACCCTGTCCCCAACCTTAACCCTTAACTTAACCATTCATAACCCTGTCCCCAACCTTAACTCTTAACTTAACCATTCATTACCCTGTCCCCAACCTTAACCCTTAACTTAACCATTCATAACCCTGTCCCCAACCTTAACCCTTACCTTAACCATTCATAACCCTGTCCCCAACCTTACCTTAACCATTCATAACCCTGTCCCCAACCTTAACCCTTACCTTAACCATTCATTACCCTGTCCCCAACCTTAACCCTTACCTTAACCATTCATAACCCTGTCCACAACCTTAACCCTTACCTTAACCATTCATAACCCTGTCCACAACCTTAACCCTTACCTTAACCAGTCATTACCCTGTCCCCAACCTTACCTTAACCATTCATAACCCTGTCCCCAACCTTAACCCTTACCTTAACCATTCATTACCCTGTCCCCAACCTTAACTCTTAACTTAACCATTCATAACCCTGTCCCCAACCTTAACTCTTAACTTAACCATTCTGAATTTATGCCTACGGAATGTTAAATTTATAGGCAAACATTCGTTTCTTCAGTGAGAACACACACGCTTGCAAACACACACACACACACACACACAATATTGATAGATTTGCAGGGAAATGACTAACGTGTTTAAGGGAGATAAGAGAGGAGTTTTCAGCAAGTGACTGGGTCCCTCTTAAACGTTCATCTGTCATTATCCATTTTCATAGAATACACATTTCATCACAGATAGAAGGAGGAGAGGAAGGAGGAGAACGAGAGTGTTAGAGAGCTAGAGGGTAGAGGGAAGGAGGAGAATGAGAGAGGGAGAGGCCTAGAAGGGTAGTGAAGGGGAGAATGAGAGAATGGGGAAGGGAGTGAGGGAGTGAATGTTTTCCCTATCAGGAAGCTCCATAGTGATTATTAAAGAGTGTATTGGCTATTGTCATATCTATATATTACGGCAATGAAGTCCCACATCATGTGTGCGTGCGTGTGCGGGAGTGTGTGTGTGTGTTTTTCTATGTGGTAAAAGTAAATGCTCATAAAGTGGCAGTGCCATTATCAGCCTTTCACTCTGATTTGGGTGTTCTAATCTCTCCCAGTACTCAAGCTTGACCTTGGTTGACCTTTATTTCAGGAAGGTGTAACATTACAGAGCATTCTGTAGATATATTGTTTAGAACATACATACTTTTTCAGCATAGAGAATAGGGAATTGTGTCCTAATGTTCATTACATTTCATTCTGAGTTTAACCCTCCAGAGTTTGTTTATAACCCCGGTGAATAAGTGTCTTACAGGCATGTTTGGCTCGTTTTGCTAAGGTGAAGCAGATAATGAAGTCACATTAATTATTCCTTCTGAGATGGCTGTGTGTTCGTGGCCAACAGTTGATTTGGGAAATCAACATTGGAAAACATGGATTGGGGAAATCTCAGGAACGTTGCAATAGAGAGAGTGCCACCCTAGGAATTCTGCTCACATACTGAAGTTACAATTTCTTATGGTTTGTAAAAATGCTAAATGCACTGTGCCTCACTTCTTAAAGATATCCTTGATGTGAGTTTGGTTGACTAAAATTCAAGTTTTGCTGACAGTGACAATTCTGGTTTTCCGAGAGCAGCAATACTGAGCACAGGATTATTTTTCTTTGAGAATCAAGTGATGGACCAGATTGGTATATCAATACATTCAAGATGGACCTGATTGGTGTATCTATACATTCAAGATGGACCAGATTGGTGTATCTATACATTCATGATGGATCAGATTGGTGTATCTGTACATTCATGATGGACCAGATTGGTGTATCTATATATTCAAGATGGATCAGATTGGTGTATCTACTCATTCATGATGGACCAGATTGGTGTATCTATAGATTCATGATGGATCAGATTGGTGTATCTGTACATTCATGATGGACCAGATTGGTGTATCTATATATTCATGATGGATCAGATTGGTGTATCTACATATTCATGCTGGGCCAGGTTGGTGTATCTGCACATTCTAGTGTTGTAAATTAATCACATTTTGATTGTCATCCTCATCAAACATGTACACCACCAGACAGTAGCTATATCAAGACCATCTAATTTTCGTGTATGCATTTTAGTTTGAGCTGACACTACAAAGGTGATGAAAAAAAAAAATAACATCCACACACCGCGCGCTGGCACACACACACACATCTTCTACTGTATCATCTTCTACTGTATAAGTGGAAGCAGTGAAAAGTACATCGGCAGTGTGGAGTCACAGGGGACATGGTGGGGCTGAGAAGGCAGGAAGTCATTAAGAAAAGCAATATTCGGCTGAAATTGCATCAGCGTTGTTGCATGATAAATGTTTTCTATGGAGCCATATAACCTCCAACTGCCTGCTATTCTATTTGTTTTCTATGGAGCCATATAACCTCCAACTGCCTGCTATTCTATTTGTTTTCTATGGAGCCATATAACCTCCAACTGCCTGCTATTCTATTTGTTTTCTGTGGAGCCACATAATCTCCAACTGCCTGCTATTCTATGTGTTTTCTATGGAGCCATATAACTTCCAACTGCCTGCTATTCTATTTGTTTTCTATGGAGCCATGTAACCTCCAGCTGCCTGCTATTCTATTTGTTTTCTATGGAGCCATATAACCTCCAACTGCCTGCTATTCTATTTGTTTTCTGTGGAGCCACATAATCTCCAACTGCCTGCTATTCTATGTGTTTTCTATGGAGCCATATAACTTCCAACTGCCTGCTATTCTATTTGTTTTCTATGGAGCCATGTAACCTCCAGCTGCCTGCTATTCTATTTGTTTTCTATGGAGCCATGTAACCTCCAGCTGCCTGCTATTCTATTTGTTTTCTATGGAGCCATGTAACCTCCAGCTGCCTGCTATTCTATTTGTTTTCTATGGAGCCATGTAACCTCCAGCTGCCTGCTATTCTATTTGTTTTCTATGGAGTCATGTAACCTCCAGCTGCCTGCTATTCTATTTGTTTTCTATGGAGCCATGTAACCTCCAGCTGCCTGCTATTCTATTTGTTTTCTATGGAGCCATGTAACCTCCAGCTGCCTGCTATTCTATTTGTTTTCTATGGAGCCATGTAACCTCCAGCTGCCTGCTATTCTATTTGTTTTCTATGGAGTCATGTAACCTCCAGCTGCCTGCTATTCTATTTGTTTTCTGTGGAGCCACATAATCTCCAACTGCCTGCTATTCTATGTGTTTTCTATGGAGCCATATAACTTCCAACTGCCTGCTATTCTATTTGTTTTCTATGGAGCCATGTAACCTCCAGCTGCCTGCTATTCTATTTGTTTTCTATGGAGCCATGTAACCTCCAGCTGCCTGCTATTCTATTTGTTTTCTATGGAGCCATGTAACCTCCAGCTGCCTGCTATTCTATTTGTTTTCTATGGAGCCATGTAACCTCCAGCTGCCTGCTATTCTATTTGTTTTCTATGGAGTCATGTAACCTCCAGCTGCCTGCTATTCTATTTGTTTTCTATGGAGCCATGTAACCTCCAACTGCCTGCTATTCTATTTGTTTTCTATGGAGCCATGTAACCTCCAACTGCCTGCTATTCTATTTGTTTTCTATGGAGCCATGTAACCTCCAACTGCCTGCTATTCTATTTGTTTTCTATGGAGCCATGTAACCTCCAGCTGCCTGCTATTCTATTTGTTTTCTATGGAGCCATGTAACCTCCAGCTGCCTGCTATTCTATTTGTTTTCTATGGAGCCATGTAACCTCCAACTGCCTGCTATTCTATTTGTTTTCTATGGAGCCATATAACTTCCAACTGCCTGCTATTCTTAGTAGACCTGCGTAGGCAGACACCAACTCCCCAATATTGTATTTTGTTGTTGTTTCTCTATATATTTATTTATTAACTTGTTAGCTTGTGTATCAGGGGCAGAAAACTGACCTTCGACGTGACCTTTAAAACACCGTGGAGGCCAAACGATTGCTGATCAATATACAATTAGAGAGACGTCACAAGACAAAAGACAAAGAGAAAGAGAGAAATATGTAGATATGGGGAAGGGTATAGGAGACAAGAACAAGACGAAGAAAAAGCTAACAAACAAAATGTTCTAGATTTAAACTAATTAACCCGATAAGGTGCGGTACATGGCCAACACACCACAACTAAGGGCTGTTCTTAGGCACTCCGGGACGCAGCGTGAATCTGCCTGCACCCAGCCCTTAGCTGTGGTACATTGGCCACATAACACAAACCCCTGAGGTGCCTTATTGCTATTATTATCAAGGCACAAGGCGACACCCAGATGCAGACACAGGAGACAGATGGTTGGAGTCTTACAATGTTTATTAATCCAAAGGGGTAGGCAAGAGAATGGTCGTGGACAGGCAAAAATGTCAAAACCAGATCAGAGTCCAGGAGGTACAGAGTGGCAGACAGGCTCGTGGTCAAGGCAGGCAGAATGGTCAGGCAGGCGGGTACGGAGTCTAGAAACAGGAAAGGGTCTAAAGCGGGAGGACTAGAAACAAGAGAATATTAAAGGAGTACGGGAAAAACACGCTGTTTGACTTGACTAAACATACAAGGCAAACTGGCACAGAGAGACAGGAAACAGGGATAAATACACTGGGGAAAACACGCTGTTTGACTTGACTAAACATACAAGACGAACTGGCACAGAGAGACAGGAAACACAGGGATAAATACACTGGGAAAAACACGCTGTTTGACTTGACTAAACATACAAGACGAACTGGCACAGAGAGACAGGAAACACAGGGATAAATACACTGGCGAAAACACGCTGTTTGACTTGACTAAACATACAAGACGAACTGGCACAGAGAGACAGGAAACACAGGGATAAATACACTGGGAAAAACACACTGTTTGACTTGACTAAACATACAAGATGAACTGGCACAGAGAGACAGGAAACACAGGGATAAATACACTGGAGAAAACACGCTGTTTGACTTGACTAAACATACAAGACGAACTGGCACAGAGAGACAGGAAACACAGGGATAAATACACTGGGGAAAACACACTGTTTGACTTGACGAAACATACAAGACGAACTGGCACAGAGAGACAGGAAACACAGGGATAAATACACTGGGAAAAACACACTGTTTGACTTGACTAAACATACAAGACGAACTGGCACAGAGAGACAGGAAACACAGGGATAAATACACTGGGGAAAACACGCTGTTTGACTTGACTAAACATACAAGACGAACTGGCACAGAGAGACAGGAAAAACATGGATAAATACACTGGGAAAAATAAGCGACACCTGGAGGGGGTGGAGACAATCACAGGAACAGGTGAAACCGATCAGGGCGTGACAATTTTAAACTGTTTACCAACGTAACTAGAGCAGTAAAAATAACTGTTTGGTCATACCCGTGGTATACGGTCTGATATACCATGGTTGTCAGCCAATCAGCATTCAGTCCTCGAACCACTCAGTTTATAATATAACAATATATGACATACTGTGTAACACACTTAAACTGAGTATATCAAACATTAGGAACACCTTCCTAATATTGAGTTAGAATCTTTCCCCCACGGGAACCACACCTGTTGGCATTCTCACAAACAATAGCAACATTGTTTCAATAATATTTCTAACTTTTCTCGCAGCTCTGGTATATAAAGCTTTTTTGAGGCCTTGCTCACAATTCATTCTGTGGCAGCACAATGACCAAATGATATACTGTATGAGAGGCTCTTGATTATATCTTTGATCATGACACTGGTGAGGAGGAGAGAGTCCTCGTTAAACTTTGACACAAGGTAGTCTATGATAAATAGGACAATATGTTTCATCTGAGTATTTGTTAAAGTCAAAATAATCCATACATTATGCTTTTTTTACTCAAAAACAAGTTGTATGAGCTCAAATCATTGAGGCCTACAGGCCCTAAATAGCAAATAGAAGTTCAAAACTTGTAATGTTCACAAGAACTTAAGTTTATAAAAAGATCTAACACAGCATTAGGTGATAATATATGTATTATTATGGATTTATAATCAGCTATAATGGGGCGTCCATTTTGGACCGGGAACACAGAATTAATTAACATGAAACTAACACAACAGGAGGGTTAAGGACCCAAAAATTGACAGCTGTGTCATACAGATTTCAAAATAGTTGGGAAGAGATTTTCGATGTACCGATTCCATGACACATGGTTTATGAACTGACACGCAAAACGACGGCGGATTCAGAACTTTGAATTGTTAAATTTAAATTATTATACACAATTCTTGCAGGAATGGCTGAAGAATTGCAGCATTTACCTGGAGCTAGTGCTGTCATCAAGGCAAAAGGTGGCTACATTGAAGAATCTCAAATATAAAATATATTTTGATTTGTTTAACACTTTTTTTGTTACTACATAATTCCACATGTGCTATTCCATAGTTTTGATGTCTTCACCATTATTCTAATTATTCTAAAACAGTAAAAAAAAATAGTAAAGAATTAAGAAAAACCCTTGAATGAGTAGGTGTGTCCAAACCTTTGACTGGTACTGTATATATTTACCTAAAACGTATATGGGGAATTGGAAATGATGCAGACAATTACATTGATGGAAGCTACAATCTCTCCACAATATTAAAGCTGATCTACTCCCTAAAATAAATAAATAAACAACTGAACTGATAAAGTCAAGACTTATTTTATTAATTTAAGTTTGAACGTGGCTTTATTCAATCACACTTGTTGGAGAGATGTGTTGTGTTTTCTGCCGTAGTTTCACATCATGTGTGTAGGACTTACATTTTCACCCTTTCTTCTGACACAAGGTTAACAATATAAGTGAAGAAATAGCTGACCGTGTAAACAAGAAGAAGGGAATAAGAAAGTCTCCCTGTGTATGTCTGAACGCCCCAGTCAGACGTGAAGCCTTAGACTAGAAGTGATTTGGACAGGGTTTGTTCCTAGCAAGAGGGGGATAAATCTGGATAAATGTGTGTGCTCTTTCTCTCCAGGGTGTGAATAAATAAGTGATGCTTAAGTGTGTGTTTGTGTGTGTGTGTCTGTGTCTGTGTGTTATCCCGCAAGAGTCTCAGCCCTTTATAAGCATACTGAGGATCTTTTTGATATTTGATTTCGAATTTTAAGACCCCTTAAAGCGTAATAAAAGTGTATATAAAAAAAATATTTGATGAAAAATAATTATTGGCCTTACTGCTATTAGCCTATACTGCAGGATTGGAAATTATGGAGACAATTGGGGTGGCAGGTAGTCTAGTGGTTAGAGTGCTGAGCCAGTAACCAAAAGGTTGCTGTGATTGAATCCCCGAGCTGACAAGGTAAAAATCTGTCGTTCTGCCCCTGAACAAGGCAGATAACCCATTGTTTCCCGATAGGCCGTCATTGTAAATAAGAATTTGTTCTTAACTGACTTGCCTAGTTAAATAAAGGTAAAATACAAAAATACAAATGCATTGAATAACAGATTAACTACATGAAACCATCGATAGTCCCACCCAAAAAATATAAAGGAAGTTTGTTCTGAAGTGCCTGTCCTGTATCTTATCTGAGATATAAGAAAGATCAGGATTTTTTTTTACATGTTTTTTATTTATTTTTGTCATACATATATATATATATATATATATATATATATATATATATATATATATATATATATATACTACCATATATACTTCCACTCATTTTTTAAACTGGTACCGTGGGACCTTCAAACGAATATTGTGAGGCATGTAGGCATCCTTGAGCAAAATGACAGACATATTCGTGCTCGTGAGAGACTCGCCTTTACACTGAGGGGTCACATTTACCTCATGTCTCTTCTCCACCTTCTGTCTCCACCTTTACCTCATGTCTCTTCTCCACCTTCTGTCTCCACCTTAACCTCATGTCTCTTCTCCACCCTCTGCCTCCACTTTTTATCTCACGTCTCTTCTGCACCTTCTGTCTCCACCCTTAACTCACATCTCTTCTCCACCTTCACCTCACATCTCTTCTCTACCCCCTGTCTCCACCTTTACCTCACATCTCTTCTCTACCCTCTGTCTCCACCTTTACCTCACATCTCTTCTCTACCCTCTGTCTCCACCTTTACCTCACATCTCTTCTCTACCCCCTGTCTCCACCTTTACCTCACATCTCTTCTCTACCCTCTGTCTCCACCTTTACCTCACATCTCTTCTCTACCCTCTGTCTCCACCTTTACCTCACATCTCTTCTCTACCCCCTGTCTCCACCTTTACCTCACATCTCTTCTCTACCCCCTGTCTCCACCTTTACCTCACATCTCTTCTCTACCCTCTGTCTCCACCTTTACCTCACATATCTTCTCTACCCTCTGTCTCCACCTTTACCTCACATCTCTTCTCTACCCTCTGTCTCCACCTTTACCTCACATCTCTTCTCTACCCTCTGTCTCCACCTTTACCTCACATCTCTTCTCTACCCTCTGTCTCCACCTTTACCTCACATCTCTTCTCTACCCCCTGTCTCCACCTTTACCTCACATCTCTTCTCTACCCCCTGTCTCCACCTTCACCTCACATCTCTTCTCTACCCCCTGTCTCCACCTTTACCTCACATCTCTTCTCTACCCTCTGTCTTCACTTTCAGCTTCTGCTGAGCTGCTGGTCTGTGGAGATGGAGGAGAGGAAAGACACATACGCAGAGCCATGCAAGCACACACACATACGCACACACACACACAGACAGTACACTTGCCCACCTCCACATCCACCCAGCCCAGATTTGGGTGAAATCCCCTAATTCTCTTTGTCCCAGTATCAGGTCTGGGCTGAGACGGAGTAGCTTAGCTTTCTTGGAGGCTGCATTCCAACAACAGGCTTTGGGTTGTTCACTACTGTAATACCACCCACATGCACCTACACACATCACAGGCTGGAGAAGCACTGCGGCAGAGCAGCACCCCTGGAGCACTTAGGGGTAGTGCCTTGCTCAAGGGCACAACGGCTTTAGGTAGTATACCGGCTGCCTGATCACTCCCTGCCGATTTCCCCAAAAGCAGCTCGGGGGTTCGAAGAGTCAACCCACCGGTTAGCGACCCACCTCTCTAACCTCATGGCTACCACCGATGGAAGTGTGTGTGTGAGTGGATGCGTGCGTGTGTGACAGAGATGGATAGGGTTTCTGGTATTAAACCTAAAGGTAAATGCCACAGCTGTCTGTCACTTCACGCCTGCTCTCCCTGACAGGCCAGCTCTGACAGCCTGGCATTTACACACCTCACCAGAAAAACACACACACTTACACACAACTCACACATTCACACACACAAACAAACACACACACATGAACACACTACAAACACACACACACCTTATGCCTCCTCAAATTGATAAACACACCTCTGTGTTATGAATGTTGAGACTGTGCTTGACCTTTATTCACAATGCTTGTTTAATGTCTACCTACATCTCCATTTAGGATGTACAAAGCATCCCAGACGTCCCATATCCATATACAGGACTGAACTTCATCTGTTACCTGCATTTCAAGCCAGACATGGTGTGCTTTATAGTTTGCATCCTGTGAATGTGTAGAAGCACATCCCTCTGCCCTTCTAACTGTTGTCAGCTCAACCCCCCTGCTTGTCTCTTTCTGTTAGTCACCAAACATTACGCAGGTCTCAATAATACATATCAACCCTTACATAGCTAACTGGGCCATGGAGGAGGAGGCTTAGAGACAGGAAAACATCTGTCACACATACACACACACACACACACGCTCTGTCACACTCATGCACACAAACACACACTGGGGCTGAGCCTTGGTGGCAGCTGTTGACAGGCGTGTAGCATGCTTGTGTTGCTGTTCTTAATTTGAGATCCTGGGATAAGGAACATGGAACATGGAACAGGGAACAGGGAACAGGGAACATAGAACATGTAATATGGACAGGGAGCATGGAATATGGAACAGAGAACATGGAATATGGAACAGGGAACAGGGAATATGGAACAGGGAACAGGGAACAGGGAACAGGGAACAGGGAACAGGGAACAGGGAAAATGGAATAGGGAACAGGGAACAGGGAACAGGGAATATGGAACAGGGAACATAGAACATGTAATATGGACAGGGAGCATGGAATATGGAACAGAGAACATGGAATATGGAACAGGGAACAGGGAACAGGGAATATGGAACAGGGAACAGGGAACAGGGAACATAGACGATGGAACACGGAACATGGAACATCTAACATGTAACAGGGCACATGGAACAGGGAACAGGGAACAGGAAACATAGAACAGGGAACAGGAAACATAGAACAGGGAACAGGGAACAGGGAACATGGAACATGGAACAGGGAACAGGGAACAGGAACAGGGAACAGGGAAAATGGAATAGGGAATAGGGAATAAGGAACAGGGAACAGGGAACAGGGAACAGGGAACAGGGAACAGGGAACATGGAACATGGAACAGAGAACATGGAACATGTGATATGGACAGGGAGCATGGAATATGGAACAGAGAACATGGAATATGGAACAGGGAACAGGGAATATGGAACAGGGAACAGGGAACATAGATGATGGAACACGGAACATGGAACATCTAACAGGAAACATAGAACAGGGAACAGGGAACATGGAACAGGGAACAGGGAACAGGGAACATAGACGATGGAACACGGAACATGGAACATCTAACATGTAACAGGGCACATGGAACAGAGAACAGGGAACAGGGAACAGGGAACAGGAAACATAGAACAGGGAACAGGGAACAGGGAACAGGAAACATAGAACAGGGAACAGGGAACAGGGAACAGGGATCATGGAACAGGGAACAGGGAACAGGGAACAGGGAACAGGGAATATGGAACAGGGAACATGGAACATGGAACATGGAACATGGAATATGGACAGGGAGCATGGAATATGGAACAGAGAACATGGAATATGGAACAGGGAACAGGGAACAGGGAACAGGGAACATAGACGATGGAACACGGAACATGTAACAGGGCACATGGAACAGGGAACAGGAACAGGGAACAGGAAACATAGAACAGGGAACAGGGAACAGGGAACATGGAACAGGGAACAGGGCACATGGAACATGGAATAGGGAACAGGGAACAGGGAACATGGAAAATAGAACACAGAACATGTAATATGGACAGGGAACGTGGAATAGGGAACAGAGAACATGGAATATGGAACAAGGAACATGGAACAGTAAACATGGAACAGAGAACATGGAATATGGAACAGGGAACAGAGAACGTGGAACAGGGATCAAGGAACATGGAACAGGGAACAGGGAACGTGGAATATAGTCCCTGGGGGATCCAGTATGTATTTATGGTGCTGAGAGGCTCCTGGTGATCATCTGACTAGTACTTTGTTTCTCTATCCTTCTCTTCATTTCTGTACTACACAATTCATAACTGAGAGTACTGGGGAAGCTTCAGACCACACACAAACTGAAACAAACATGTATTCACATACACAGACAAACAAAGACACACACACTCACGCATTCACACACACACACAGTAAAGCGTGCTCCATGCTCCATGCCAGCGCCAGAGCAACCAGGAGGCTCTAGGCCAGAACTATGAAAGAGGGAACGCCAGAGAAACATGAGGAGGAGAGGAGTGTAAAATTACCAAAGCCAGCGAACAAGGACCAGGGAGATAGAAGAGAGGGAGGAGGGAGGGAGAGAATGAGGAGGGAGAGAGAGAAGAGGGAGGGAGATAGAAGACAGGGAGGGAGGGAGGGAGGGAGGGAGGGAGGGAGTAAGAAAGAAGACAGGGAGGAAGGGAGGGAGGGAGGGAGGGGGAAGAGAAGGAGGGAGGAGGTACGGAGAGAGAGGTGATCAGCAGTGGACTGTTTTGTGGTTTTATGCCAGAGATCATTGTGTGTGAGCTTGTCATAGCAACGCTGCCAGCAGGAGAAAATATACTTGAGTGTGCAATAGACTAGAGGAGAGAGAAATAGGAGAACAAAGATAGTGGTTTGTTAGCCTCCCTTATGGACTAAACTAGACTGGACATGTAGTGTATTCCTAGCCCAAGTGTTGTTGTTTTTGCAGTGGGTGAAATGGACCCACTGTGAACAATGAGACGTACTACACCGGCCAACCAAACAACACAGTGAGGCAAGCTCTCTCACGTTGTTGAGTAATATTCTTATACTTCAAGTCTATTTAATAAGATCGACAGCCTGACCCAGGGTGAAATAGCTACAGAAATGATTTCAGTCGTCTGTTTTCTTCTGACACCTCTTCATGCTATCTGTCCTTCCCTGTACTTCACGGTCCAGCGATGTCACTGAAGCTCTCATTGTGTGGTAAATGCTGCCTTCACGTCCATTCTAGCATTGTCTGATGTAACTTCGCTCTGTGACATTATAAGGCAGTAGGCTGCAGAGGCATGTCCTTTCTCTTTATCCTGTGGCTTACCACATCAATTTAACACTGCACAAAAACATAAATGCAACATGTAAAGTGTTGATCCTATGGTTCAAGAACTGAAATAAAAGATCCCAGAAAGGTTCCTTACATATTTTGTGCACAAATATGTTTACATCCCTGTTAGTGAGAATTTCTCCTTTGTCAAGATATACCATCCACCTGACAGGTGTGTCATATTGAGAAGCTGATTAAACAGCATGTTCATTACACAGGTGCACTTTGTGCTGGGGACAATTAAAGGCCTCTCTAAAATGTGCAGTTTTGTCACACAACACAATGCCACAGATGTCTCAAGTTTTTAGGGAATGTGCAGTTGGCATGCTGACTGCAGGAATGTCCACCAGAGCTGTTGTCAGAGAATGGAATGTTAATTTCTCTTCCCTAAGCCGCCTCCACTGTCATTCTAGAGAATTTGGCAGTACGTCTAATGGGTCGTACAACTGCAGACCACGTGTAACCATGCCAGCCCAGGACCACTTCACCTGCAGGATCCTCTGACACCAGCCACCCGGACAGCTGATGAAACTGTGTTTGCACAACCCAAGAAGTTCTGCACAAACTGTCAGAATTCGTCTCAGGGAAGCTCATCTGCGGGCTCGTCGTCCTCACCAGGGTCTCGACCTGACTGCAAATGCTTACCTTCGGTGGCCACTGGCACGCTGGAGAAGTGTGCTCTTCATGGATAAATCCCCGGTTTCAATTGTACTGGGCAGATGGCGGACAGTGTATGGCATCGTGTGGGCGAGCGGTTTGCTGATGTCAATGTGAACAGAGTGCCCCATGGTGGTAGTGGGGTTATGGTATGGGCAGGCATAAGCTACACACAACGAACACAATTGCATTTTATCAATGGCAATATGAATGCACAGAGATACCATAACGAGATCCTGAGGCCTATTGTCGTGCCATTCATCCACCACCATCACCTCATGATAATGCACGGCCCCATGTCGCAAGGATCTGTACACAATTCCTGGAAGCTAAACATGTCCCAGTTCACAAACCAACAGCCTGATCAACTCAATGCGAAGGAGATGTTACGCTGCATGAGGCAAATAGTGGTCACACCGGATACTGACTGGTTTTCTGATCCACGCTCCTACCTTTTTTGAAAGGTATCTGTGACCCAGATGCATATCTGTATTCCCAGTCATGTGAAATCCATAGATTAGGGCCTAATGAATTTATTTCAATTGACTGATTTTCTTAAATTAACTGTAACTCTGTAAAATCTTTGAAACTGTTGCATGTTGCATTTATATTTTTGTCACCTCATCTTTTTAATCACACTACTGGTGATGTCATCCTTTACATGACATACTTACAGTATATCTATGGGTCATTTTACACATCTTTCAATCTCTCTCTGCTTGACAATGGCCCCACGAGGGAGAATGTTCCTTATTTTACTGTCCTTGTTGGGACACACACACACAGCAGACACACACACACACACACACACACACACACACATACACACACACACACACAGCAGACACACACACACAGAGACAGACTCCTGTATGAACTCCCATTTGATAATTCCTTTATGTGATCAATCTATTGTTTACATTGCTTGTGGACATAGCATAATGATAACTACTCTCAAAGCATATCAGAGTCATAATAATTAATTGATTTTATTTTCTGCTGAGGATATCACTTCTCTCCCTCTCTCTCTCTCTCTCTCTCTCTCTCTCTCTCTCTCTCTCTCTCTCTCTCTCTCTCTCTCTCTCTCTCTCTCTCTGTCTCATCCCCCCTTAACAGTTTGGGCTGGTAATCTGGACTGGGGTGGTTTGGGCTGGTAATCTGGAATGGGGTGGCATGGGCTGGTAATCTGGGCTGGTCATCTGGAAGGGGTGGTTTGGGCTGGTAATCTGGAATGGGGTGGCATGGGCTGGTTATCTGGAATGGGGTGGTTTGGGCTGGTTATCTGGAATGGGGTGGTTTGGGCTGGTTATCTGGAAAGGGGTGGTTTAGGCTGATTATCTGGAATGGGGTAGTTTGGGCTGGTTATCTGGAATGGGGTGGTTTGGGCTGGTTATCTGGAATGGGGTGGTTTGGGCTGGTTATCTGGAAAGGGGTGGTTTGGGCTGATTATCTGGAATGGGGTGGTTTGGGCTGGTTATCTGGAATGGGGTGGTTTGGGCTGGTTATCTGGAATGGGGTGGTTTGGGCTGGTTATCTGGAATGGGGTGGTTTGGATTGGTAACCTGGAATGGGGTGGTTTGGGCTGGTTATCTGGAATGGGGTGGCATGGGCTGGTTATCTGGAATGGGGTGGTTTGGGCTGGTTATCTGGAATGGGGTGGTTTGGGCTGGTTATCTGGAATGGGGTGGTTTTGTATTCAACTGATCCTCTCCTTGATTTCCTAGTATTTTTCTTTTTGTTTCCTCTTCCTCCTCCCTTTCTCTTTGTAATGTGGTGCTCCTGCCTTCGGTCTGTCTGTGGGAGTGTCTGGAGAGGAGTTTTTCAAAGCGGAGGCTCAATCTATTCTTTATTATCTTCTGAGAGAGAGAGAGAGAGAGAGAGAGAGAGAGAGAGAGAGAGAGAGAGAGAGAGAGAGAGAGAGAGAGAGAGAGAGATCATATTATCGTGGAAGGTTTACCACCTATAATTACACCGATGACGCTTACACCTTTTATTAACTCAGCAACATTTTATTTCCATTTCTTTGCTGTATAATCTCTATCTCAAAACGGCAGGATGAGACGAGGAAAATACGCCTTTTTTATTTACAGATGTATGTGTGTGCTAGCAGAGTGAGCTCATTGGCATGCATGGCTGTTCCCATCTATAGACAAGAGAGGAGGGCAGAACCATCGATGATTACACAGATGCAGTCTTTGGTTAAAGTTAGAGGGACAATACTCTTTGGACTCTGACTCTGAGTTTCTTTTATTGAAAAATAAAACAACTCTGGGGTCCTACTGTGTTGAGTTCCTTTCTGTTCTGACTCAGATGTAGTGGTAAAAACCTACTACAAAAGTCTTCTTGACTTTTCAATGCTGTACAAGCCTGGAGATGTACTGCATTTCTCCACTCAGAGGTGCAGAATAGCAAAGGGCATTCTACAGAGACATATGAGTTTGGGAAAGAGTACTCTTTTTATGTAAACACTCATAGTGGTAGAGCGAGGCGGGAAGATAGAGAGAAGAGTAAAGAGGAAGTAGATAGAGAGAGAAGGGAGGAAGCAGATAGAGAGAGGAGAGGAGGAAGTAGATGGAGAGGAGAGGAGGAAGTAGATGGAGAGGAGAGGAGGAAGTAGATGGAGAGGAGAGGAGGAAGTAGATGGTGAAAGGAGGGTGTGAGGGGGGCAGTGTGGATCATCAGTGGTGCTATATAATTACTGCATGCCATCAGAACAATAGTCTATAATTAACACCCTATAGGGATTACCATGGTTAAAGTCACTGAGAGAGAAGGGGAGTATGAACAGAGAGGGAAAGCGAGCGGGAGAAAAAGAAACAGTTAGCGGGAGATATGAGTGTACATGTGAATGACAATTATTCCACCCACTGGGGCCATTAATTAGATAACACCTTAACTAGCTGGCCAGCTCAGTGTACAGAACCCACATATACAGTACCAGTCAAAAGTTTGGACACATCCACTTATTCACTCATTCAGCGCCATATTTTCCTAACGGAAACACTGAGGATTTCGATTTTTGTTTTTCTTGGAATAGAAACACCAAAATATGAATCAAATTAATTAAGCTACATTTCTTAAAATCAACTATCAACAATACTATGTTCTTACAAAAAAATAATTCTCTAGTACAGCCAATATTGAAAACTGTCAAATGCTTCTCAAAGATGCCCTTTGGTGGTCAAACAAGCACTGACTAGCATTTATGGCAGCAATGGCTGACAATTAAATAACGTGCCATTGAATTCTGTGGCAGCCCTCAAGGTGTGCTGCAGTATGGCGCAACTTTTACAGGAATAACTACTCTATGTGGGGACTCCTTCAAGACTGTTGGAAAAGCATTCCTCATGAAGCTGGCTACGAGAATGCCAAAAGTGTGCAAAGCTGTCATCAAGGCAAAGGGTGGCTACTTTGAAGAATCTAAAATATGTTTTATTTTGTTTAACACTTCTTTGCTTACTACATGAATCCATATGTGTTATTTCATAGTTTTAATGATATTATTCTAAAAGGTAGAAAATATCAAAAATAGAGAAAAACCCTTGAATGAGTAGGTGTGTCCAAACTTTTGACTGGTACTGTATACAGTATGCAGCCGCCACCACTTTTGCACTTGTGTTGCTCTCTCTCTTTTACATAGAGAGAGAGCCAAGAGGGGACATGTATCTGTCCAGAGGAGAGCAGAGATGGATGCATCAGAGACCTCCTGAATGGGTCCGGCATGTTGCTTAGTGATCTACAGTACCAGTCAAAAGTTGACACACCTACTCATTCAAGGGTTTTTCTTTATTTTTATATATTTGTTATATTGTAGAAAAGTAGTGAACATATCAAAACTTTGAAATAACACATATGGAATCATGTAGTAACAAATACAAATATATTTAGATTCTTCAAAGTAGCTTTGCACACTCTCAACCAGCTTATCTGGAATGCTTTTCCAACAGTCTTGAAGGAGTTCCCACATATGCTGAGCACTTGTTGGCTTATTTTCCTTCACTCTGTTGTCCAACTCATCCCAAACCATCTCAATTGGGTTGAGGTCTGGTGATTGTGGAGGCCAGGTCATCTGATGCAGCACTCCATCACTCTCCTTCTTGGTCAAATAACCCTTACACAGCCTGGAGGTGGGATGGGTCATTGTCCTGTTGAAAAACAAATGATAGTCGCACCAAGCGCAAAACAGATGGGATGCCGTATCGCTGCAGAATGCTCTGGTAGCCATGCTGGTTGTGTGCCTTGAATTCTAAATAAATCACAGACAGGGTCGCCAACAAAGCACCCCCACACCATCACACCTCCTCCGCCATGCTTCACGGTGGGAACCATACTGAGATCATCCGTTCACCTACTCTGCGTTTCCCAAAGACACGGCGGTTGGAACCAAAAATCTCAAATTTGGACTCATCAGACCAAAGGACAGATTTTCACCAGTCCATTGCTCTTGGCCCAAGCAAGTCTCTTATTCTTATTGGTGTCCTTTTGTAGTGGTTTCTTTGTAGCAATTCAACCATGACGGCCTGATTCACGCAGTCTCTTCTAAACAGTTGATGTTGAGACGTGTCTGTTACTTGAACTCAGTGAAGCATTTATTTGGGCTGACATTTCTGAGGCTGGTATCTAATGGACTTATCTTCTGCAGCAGAGATAACTCCAGGTCTTCCTTTCCTGTGGCGGTCCTCATGAGAGACAGTTTCATCACAGTGCTTCATAGTTTTTGCGTCTGCACTTGGAGAAACTTTCAAAGTTCTTGACATTTTCCAGAGTGACTGACCTTCATGTCTTAAAGTAATGATGGAATGTCGTTTCTCTTTGCTTATTTGAGCTGTTCTTGCCATAATATGGACATGGTCTTTTACAATATACGGCTATCTTCTGTGTACCAACCCTACCTTGTCACAACAAAACTGATTGGCTCAAACACATTAAGAAGGAAATAAATTCCACAAATTAACTTTTAACAAGGCACACCTGTTAATTGAAATGCATTCAAGGTGACTAAGTCATGAGAGAATGGTTGAGAGTATGACAAGAGTGTGCAAAGCTGTCATCAAGGCAAAGAATGGCTAATTTAAATAATCTCACAAAATATATTTTGAATTGTTAAAATATTTTTTTGTTACTACATGATTCCATGTGTTATTTCATAGTTTTGATTTCTTCACTATTATTCTACAATGTAGAAAAAAAAAACTGAAATGAGTAGGTGTGTCCAAACTTTTGACTGATATTGTATGTCCTTTATGCATGACGGATGGAGAGAGGTGACAGGGGGGAGCTGATACCGTACGGTTCAGCGGAGGTTGGCGGATTGAAAAATTGAAGAGGATGGGAGACCCACGGTATAGGTGTGGACTGCACAGAGATGACATAGCGTATTTAAACAAATTGGCAATGACTAATTATTTGAGCCTGAAGCATTTAATAAAGACATTTATTGTACAGTACTATGGGGAATGGGAATGAGAGGGCTACTTACACAGTGTTGGGAAGGGATCACAGCAGTGATGAATGAGGGTATGAGGCATCAGTTAAGGTGTGCAAGACAGGGCTTGAAGTCTTTTGAGGTCCCAGGCTCTTATAATGGAAACCTACGTATGTAATTCCGGCTCCCAGATTGCAATTCCCATGGCTTCCACTAGATGTCAACGGTCTTTATTCAATATTTCAGGCTTGTTTTTTTTGGAAAACTAGAAATAATTTGGAGTTTTGGTGAAGAGACCACCGGAAGAATATCAGTCTTTCAGCGCGCGAGGAAGAGGGCGCTCGCTTACTAATTTTTATTTCCTATTGAATATACTACTTTCCGTATGAAATATTATAGTTTATTTACATTTTAGGGGACCTGAGGATTAAATAGAAACATCGTTCGACTTGTTTGGATGAAGTTTAGTGGTAGCTTTTTGGATTCCTTTGTCTGCATGTTGAACGAGTGGATTACTGAACTCGATGGCGCCAACTAAACTGACTTTTTGGGATATAAAGAAGGATTTTATCTAACAAAATGACCATTCATGTTGCAGCTGGGACCCTTGGGATTGCAAACAGAGGAAGATTTTCAAAAGTGATTTATTTAATCGCTATTTGTGATTTTGTAAAGCCTGTGCTGGTTGAAAAATATGTTGATGTGGGGCGCTGTCCTCAGACAATCGCATGGTATGCTTTCGCTGTAAAGCCTATTGTATATCGGACAACGCAGTTAGATTAACAAGAATTCAAGCTTTTAAATGATATAAGATACTTGTATGTTCATGAATGTTTAATATTACGATATATTTGAATTGCACACCCTCCAATTACACCGGATGTTGTCGACTGGTGTCCCGCTAGCGGGACGCCTAGCCTTATGAAGTTTTTAATAGGCTTCAGTGCAGGACAGGCTCATCATAGATGGATGGTGTTTGGAGAAAAACTCAACTCTTCCACTGAGGGCAGGACAGGATCTGACTGGAAAGACAAAAAACAATGACACTGCACCAGGGGTGCACAATTAGAATTCAAAGAGCTCCAGTGACTAACATTTTCTCCCCACAAAGGTCCATTAATATGTCTAACGTGCACTATGATTTGGGGGCATATGTAGATCTTGTATATGTATACCCAATAAACAAAGTACTACATTCAATAACATTTCAGCAATATGTATTGCACATTTTCAATGCAGACACATTAAACATGAGGTAAAATAAATAGGCCTACTTTTATTTATGATTAGGATGCATATCACAAATGTTCTCATTTCTATGAAAACAACATCTTCACAAAAAAATTACAAAAGTGCGTGTTTCTGAAAAAAGTGCTTTGATTTTTGAACAAATAAGAAACCACAGGTTTAATATTTATCTTTTTTACTCTCTCCCATTTCACTTCTCCATCTCTCTTCTTTAGTGAAAGAAATGGGCTGTTGCTTGCCATGACAGTAATTTGAACCTTGGCTGGAGTCAGTGCCATTCTCATGCACATATGTAGGTGCTCATTGGTGAGTCTAGAACGCTACTTATTGTTAATGATGTTCATAGTGGAGAAAGAAGACTCACATCTATATGTAGAGCAAAAATGGTCAAGGTGTGTAGCTACTTTGGTTAGACCAGGGAACACAATCTCAGACACAGCTTGCAGCCAGAAAGTGTCATGATCACTTAGTTGAAAGTGCTCTCTTAGTGCAACATTTGCTTGCAGATCAATCAGTTCCATCAGTAGAGATCCAGCATGTGCCCACTTGAAGGTCTGTGTCACCTCCTTTGAAAGTCCCCTGACATCTGTGATGAGTAATGGATTCTCAATTAGAAGGAGGAGCTGTTGTTCAAGGCTGAAGCTGTCGAAGCGATTTCGGAAGTTTCCAATCAGCTTATCTATGAAGTCAACACGAGGAGAAACATCGCTCTCACCCTGAATCTGTTCCTGCAGTTTTTGGAAGTGAGCACAGTCTCCTTGAAGATCTTCCATGAACACTTCCAGTTTCCTATGGAAGGAGCGGATAGATGTCATCAAATCACCAACTGAATTGTTCTGTAGTTTCACGTTAAGCTCATTAACGTCTTAGGGATAGGCCCCCTTTTTTTCAATTTCCTGCCTGAATGACGTACCCAAAGTAGTGGTACCATTGGAAAGAAAACAATTTGAAGTTTGTAGAGATTTAAAAATAATGTAGGAGAATATAACACAATAAATATGGTAGGATAAAATTGAAAGAAAAACACAACCTGATTTCTTTCTTTTTGGAGACCATCCTCTTAGAAATGCAAGAGAAAGGTCACAGGGTGTCAGCAGTCTATGTTCAAAGTTTAAGGCTTGTAACTTCAAAAACGAATAAGAAATAAGTGGACACAGACCTCAAAATCCGTGTCATCGCGCGTAATGACAAAGTTGCGCACCTGCTAAAATCGGTTTCCTGTTAAAAATACTTTTCCTAAATAAATATTATACATTTATTACATTTTAGGGTGTCTGAGGAGTAAATACGCTTCATGTTTGCACTTTTTAATAGAGCCACGGTCTCTGAACATGTCAGGCAGAGTGGTTTGACACTCGCTGCGGGAAGGATAAAGGCATATTTGTCTGTCCACTCCTCTTTGAAAGCTCTATTTTCTGTATTGACTTTTCTTGACTTTTGCGCACAACATTCTATAATTTCTCCTCTCGCTTCCGCTTTTGCTTCTCTCGCTATCTCTCTATCTGACAACATCATTCTCCTAATAGCATTGTAAACATTCGCTTTGATTGGCTGAGTTTCGTGATGTGATTTAAGTAACGCACGTGATTGGACAACACACAGCAGTATGGGGCACTGTCTGGGATCTTCCCAGCTGCGCTGAGCCAGCGCTGTATGTGTACATTGAAAATCAGTATTTAATTTAACAATTCTTTCTGAGAAATGTGTCGAGGTCCAGATAGAACCATCACTCGGTCCAGACCCGGACTGAGGTCCGCCAATTGTGCACCGCTGCACTACACATATAGACAAAAGAGCTAAGAACGAGTTAGCCCAAGCAAGGATGAAAATCATTGTAATAATGTAATTGTGTTTGTGATCGACTCTTCATACATTAATGAGAGACAATTGGCAGGGCTACTCACAGTGCTCGGAGACTAAACATTAAATGTGCCAGTGGATGAGCGGGCACATGAGACGTGGCTTCTGTTCATGTCAGGACAGAGTTGACAATGGTAGTAGAGGGGAGTTGTCATCACCTCTCAGGGAACAGGAGGGGACTGAGCTGGAAATATAAATAGCAGATATATCCATGTGAGCAGCGCCATCATCAAGTTTCTCCATGACATCTCAGAATTCACAAAGTCAAATACATACGGCGCATCTCGCCCACTTGACACATCAAAGTAGCCCAAGAAACGTTCCTGAATAAAGCCCTGATTATCCACATACCTGATAACTGACAACTGCGAGCAGACTGGTGGCACCATAGGTCCCAGAGTGTTTGGGCAATTTTTACCCCCTGGTGCCTGGAGTTTATCGTTATCTGGTAACCTAACCAGGGAAACTATGGACTCTATAGGGTAAGACAGCAATTCATCAGTTGTAAAACATTTTTATATGGGCTATGATGGGACCAGCTTTTCCTAATCAGGTCACATGGTTAAAAAAAACTCCTGGTAAAAACTGCAACCTTATACTTGTTCATATGAATTATGTTTAGAATAGACTAACAGGGGGTTTCCTCTACCCAGACACAGAGACAACAACTGATAGACAGTAGAATTCACAGTACTACGCTTGCTTTATGCATATTTGCATCATGCAGGCCTACGCAACTGTAGGCCTAATTCAAATTTAGCTAGCAGTCTATGTCATCACTATTATATTGATTGATTCATTCCAGTTACACATTTTGGATTGAAAAGGTAGGCAGCCTAGCCAGCCCAAGTTTGAATATAAACCAAATGTGATCATATTCACATTTTCTCCTGACAAACAAATGGACTATAAAATCATAACATTACCAATTAGTTTACCCTGACCAGATGGACAGTGTGCATAGGCTGTATGCAGATGCTATTATTAGGAGCCTACAGTTGATCAGACTGAAAAAACATCTTATTTTCATCCCATACAGCATATCAGACTTCAAATGTCTGACATGTTAAGGTGTAGCCTAAGCTGCTGCAACATTTATGTAATGAGTTTTTGCTTGTGTCTGTCTGGAGTGATTGTGTTATCACGTCAGCTAAATAAACACAGGAAGAAAGTGGAAAGCCTACTTCAGCGCGCGTGAACAAATTCTCTGCGTCAACCTCTCTTTTTAATTTCACTTTTAATGGATGATGAGATGGAAGCGATCGAGTCATTCTGAATCGATATCGACATCCCAGAGAAGACTGTAGAAACTTCCATATGCTCAGCAAGTAAAGCATTGCAGAGTACAATTACTTCTGCAAGTTCCTTGTAGTTGCCCCTAAGTAAAAGCCAACTCCTGCCGATAAGCTGTTTGTGATCCTGTTTCTTCTTACCTTCTCGTGTTGCGCAGTTCGAATACACAGACGTTCGTCCATTACATGACTGATGCGGCTTTTTCCAAAAAGCTTGAATCTGATGGGGACAAAGGGGTTCTTCAACAAAAATCCACTACATTGTTTTTAGCATTAGCTAGTCATTTTGGTGGAGAAAACATCACTCTGGTAGCTAGCTAACGTTAGCACTTGCTACTACTAATGTTAACAAGGCAAATTTAAATTGAAAAATGAAGTTCTACAGCCAAGAAAACAATGTCTCCTGTAGTTCGAAGCAACTATCACTTTTCACTCTCAATCTCTAACCAATATGTCACCAACTCAAACTTCTCAACACATAGAACCCCCATAATGATCTGTGGCACGTCCCCCAATACATCACACTAGGGTCGTTCTCTCATCGTAATCCAATAATCGGATGGACACTATATCAGTTCATATTGCAAAAGCTGGTTGGAGGACGTCCTCCAGAAACCTGAGTTTACAGATTCACTATAGTGAATCACTAAAACAATACAGAAATACACTACGGAAAAAGAAGAAAGAGCACGTAAGAAATCAACTCAATGTAATTGAAGAATCCATAGAATCTAACCACTTCTTGGAAAATTGGAACTGACTAAAAAAACAACAAAGACTTCCAGTCTATCCAAAATGGAGATTTATGGAAAAAACGCTTCTCCAATCTTTTGGGCTTTATAACAAAGAACAAACAGCAAAAACCTGAATAAGCTATTTAAGACTACCAGAACCCACTGGATTTTCAAAATACATTGAATGAACTACAGGAAAAAATACAAACACACTTACCCAAAAAGGCCTGTGGTGTAGATGGTATCCTAAATGAAATTATAAAATATACAGACCACAAATTCCAATTGGCTATACTTTAACATCATCCTCAGCTTTTGCATCTTCCCCAATATTTGGAAACAAGTGATGATCACCTCAAGACAAATTTGACCCCAATAATGACCGTAGGATATGAGTCAACAGCAACCTTGGGAAAATCCTCTGCATTATCATTAACAGCAGAATTGTACATTCCCTCAGTGAAAACAATGTACTGAGAAAATGTCAAATTGGCTTTTTAACTAATTACCGTACGACAGACCAAGTACTCAACATGCACAACTTAATTGACAAACAAACCAAAACAAAGGGAAAGTCTTCTCATGCTTTGTGTGTCAGATATATCTGTGTAGCAGGTAGGAAGAGTCAGGCGCAGGACAACTGAGATGAGTAATCAAGTATCTTTACTCAAAGTACAAACTACCAAAAAAGTAGTAAAATCCAAGCTCACATAACAAGAACATCTAACATAGAACAAACACGCACAAAACCATGAGGGGAAACAGAGGGTTTAAATAAGGAACATATAATTATGGGATAAAAACCAGGTGTGTATAATGAGGACAAAAAACATTGAAAATGAAAAGTAGATCAGCGGTAGCTAGAAAACCGGTGACGTCGACCGCCGAAAGCCGCCCGAACAAGGAGAGGGACCAACTTCGGATGAAGTTGTAACATTGTGATTTCAACAAATTCATCATGAGGGTCTGCTATACAAATTGATGGAAAGCGGTGTCGGGGAAAAAACATACAACATTATAAAATCCATGTACACAAACAACAAGTGTGCGGTTAAAATGGACAAAAAACACACTGATTACTTTCCACAGGGCCGTAGGATGAGACAGGGATGCAGCTTGAGCCCCACACTCTACAACCTATATATCAGTAAAACAAAAATAATGGTGTTCCAAAAAAGGTCCAGTTGCCAGGACCACAAATAGAAATTCCATCTAGACAACATTGTCCTAGAGCACACAAAAAACTATACATACCTCGGCCTAAACATCAGCGCCACAGGTAACTTCAACAAAGATATGAATGATCTGAGAGTCAAGGCAAGAAGGGCCTTCTACACCTTCAAAAGGAACATAAAATTCAACATTCCATTTAGGATGTGCCTAAAAATACTTGAATCAGTTTTATAACCCATTGCTCTTTATGGTTGTGTGGTCTGGGGTTTGCTCACCAACCAAGAGGTCACAAAATGGGACAAACACCACATGTTCACTCTGCACGCAGAATTCTTCAAAAATAAACTCTGTGTACAACATAAAACACCAAATATTGGTCCGACACCAGCTAATTATCAAAACCCAGAAAAGAGCTGTTTAATTCTACAACCACCTAAAAGGAAGTGATTCCCCAATCTTCCATAACAAAGCCATCAGAGAGATTAACCTAGAGAAGAGTCCCCTAAGTAAGCTGGTCCTGCGGCTCTGTTCACAAACACAAGCAGTCCCACAGAGCCCCAGGATAGCAACACAATTAGACCCAACAAATCACGAGGAAACTAAAAAAACTGATACAGCTGGAATGCTATTTGGCCCTAAACAGAGAGTACACAGTGGCAGAATACCTGACCACTGTGCCTGACCCAAAATTATGGAAAGCTTTGACTATGTACAGACTCAGTGAGCATAGCCTTGCTTTTGAGAGAGACCGCCATAGGCAGACCTGGCTCTCAAATGCAGTAGTGTAAAGTACGTAATTAAAAAACTATAAAACCTATTAGGGCTAGGCGTTCCGCTAACAACATCTGGTGAAATGCAGAGCGCCAAATTCAAATTACAAAAATCGTAACATTAAACATTCATGAAAATACAAGTGTAATACACGGTTCTTTAGTTTAGAATCTTGGTAATCAAACAGCGCTGTCCGATTTACAATAGGCTTTACGGCGAAAACATAGCATTCGATTATCTGAGGTCAGCACCCAACAACAACATATTTTTCCAACAAGCACAGGCGTCACAAAATCACAAAAAGTGATCAAATAAATCACTTACCTTTGAAGATCTTCCTCTGGTTGCAATCCCAAGGGTCCCAGGAACACAAAGAACGGTCATTTTGTTTCGATAAAGTCCTTATTTTTCACAATTCCTGACATTTAATCCTAATAAATATTCCCTGTCTTAGGTCAGTTTGGATCACCACTTTATTTTAAGAACATGAAATGCCAGAATAATAGTAGAAATAATTATTTATTTCAGCATTTATTTTCTTCATCACATTCCTAGTGGGTCAGAAATGTACATACACTCAAATAGTATTTGGTAGCATTGCCTTTAAATTGTTTAACTTGGGTCAAACGTTTCGGGTAGCCTTCCACAAGCTTCGCAATTTGGGCCCATTTCTCCTTACAGAGCTCGTGTAACTGAGTCAGGTTTGTAAGCCTCCTTGCTCGCACACACTTTTTCAATTCTGTCCACACATTTTCTATAGGATAGAGGTCAGGGCTTTGTGATGGCCACTCCAATACCTTGACTTTGTTGTCCTTAAGCCATTTTTCCACAAACTTTGAAGTATGCTTGGGGTCATTGTCCATTTGGAAGACCCATTCGCAACCAAGATTTAACTGATGTCTTGAGATGTTGCTTCAATATGTACACATAATTTTCTTTCCTCATGATGCCATCTATTTTGTGAAGTGCACCAGTCCCTCCTGCAGCAAAGCACCCCACAACATGATTCACGATTGGGATGGTGTTCTTTGGCATGCAAGCCTCCCACTTTTTCCTCCAAATATAACGATGGTCATTATGGCCAAACAGTTCTATTTTTGTTTCATCAGACCAGAGGACATTTCTCCAAAAAGTAAGATCTTTGTCCCCATGTGCAGTTGCAAACCGTAGTCTGGCTTTTTTTATGGTGGTTTTAGAGCAGTGGCTTCTTCCTTGCTGAGCGGCCTCTCAGGTTATGTCGATATAGTACTCATTTTACTGTGGATATAGATACTCTGTTTCCTCCAGCATCTTCACAAGGTCCTTTGCTGTTGTTCTGGGATTGATTTGCACTTTTCACACCAAAGTAATCTCTAGGAGACAGAACGCGTCTCCTTCCTGGAGGGGTATGATGGCTGCGTGGTCCCATGGTGTTTATACTTGCGTACTATTGTTTGAACAGATGAACGTGGTACCTTTAGGATTTTGGAAATTGCTCCCAAGGATGAACCAGACTTGTGGAGGTCTAAACTTTTTTTTTAGTTCTTGGCTGATATTCTTTAGATTTTCCCCTGATGTCAAGCAAAGGTGCACTGAGTTTGAAGGTAGGCCTTAAAATACATCCACAGGTACACCTCCAATTGACTCAAATTAGGTCAATCAGAAGCTTCTAAAGCCATGACATCACTTTCTGGAATTTTCCAAGCTCTTTAAAGTCACAGTCAACTTAGTGTATGTAAACTTCTGACCCACTGGAATTTTGATGCAGATAATTATAAGTGAAATAGTCTGTCAGTAAACAATTGTTGGAAAATTGACTTGTGTCATGTACAAAGTAGATGTCCTAACCAACTTGCCAAAACTATAGTTTGTTAATACGGGTCGGATCCCGTTAATGGGATCGATTTGACAACATCCGGTGAAATTGCAGAGCGCCAAATTCTAATTACATAAACAGTAATATTAAACATTCATGAAAATACAAGTGTTATACACCATTCAAAAGCTTAGAATCCTGGTAATCGATCCGCGTTGTTGGATTTACAATAGGCTTTAACTTCTTGGGGATTGCTGGGGCGCTAGCGCCCCAATCCAGACACTACCAGGTGAAATGCAAGGCGCCAAATTCAAAATCCAAAAGTTGAATTATTAAACATCCACCAATATACAAGTGTTCCATACTCATCAAAAGCTCTGTTTCTTGGCAACATCACAGCGTTGTCAGATTTCAAAAAGGCTTTACGGCGAAAGCAGCACATTTGATTGTTTGAGGGTAGCACCTCACATATTTTTCCCATTACCATAATTTCATAATCCATCACGGCACACACATAACACATTTCACAGCAAAAACAAATCAATTACCTGTTGAATAACTTTTGCTGAGGTCTTCCTAAGTGTCCAACGAAGACAATCCATGGTTCTTTTGTTAGAAAAAGTAATGTATTTTATCCATAAATCTCCATTTGGTTCGCGCGTTATAATCAGAAACGACAGCTTCCACTACTCCATTGAAACGTGACGCAAACTCGTTCATCTTATACCTATAAACTTTTCCAAGAACAATCAAACATAATTTTAAATGTATCCTTAGGAACACTTTTACGTATATTTACTATTAAAAATCAACCGGAATATAAACTGATCGATAAAGACAGTAAAAAACACACAGCGCGCCTTGTCGGGGGCGCGCATTCCCTTGTGTTGACATAAATGAGACACTTCCTGGTTTCCTCTTCTTCTCTGGTCTTTTTCTAACAAAAGAACCATGGATTGTCTTCGTTGGACACTTAGGAAGACCTCAGCAGAAGTTCTTCAACAGGTAATTGATTTGTTTTCGCTGTGAAATGTGTTATGTGTGAACCGCGATGGATTATGAATTTATGGTAATGGAAAAAATATAAGAGGTGCTACCCTCAAACAATCAAATGTGCTGCTTTCGCCGTAAAGCCTTTTTGAAATTTGACAACGCTGTTATATTGCCAAGAAACAGAGCTTTTGATGAGTATGCAACACTTGTATATGGGTGGATGTTTAATAATTCAACTTTTGGATTTTGAATTTGGCGCCTTCGCATTTCACCTGGTAGTGTCGGGATTGGGGCGCTTGCGCACCACCAATCCCCAAGAAGTTAAGACTGTTGACATCTAGTGGAAGCCATAGGAACTGCAACCAGGGAGATATTTCCCTGTCTAATAAATAAAGAGTCATAGGAAAGACTGTGACCTCAAAAAATCTGGATGGATTTGCCTCAGATTTCCGCCTGCCATATCAGTTCTGTTATTACTCACAGACATTACTTTAACAGTTTTAGAAACCTCAGAGTGTTTTATATCCGATACTACCAATTATATGCATATCCTAGCTTCTGGGCCTGAGTAACAGGCAGTTTACTTTGGGCATGTCATACTTTCCGTACTTCCGAACACTGCCCCCTAGCCTTAACTCTCCATCTTGTGTAACAAGTGTCATATTGTGTTAGTCCGCTAGCGACTTGTTGTCGTCGTATTAAGTTTCTAATAAATAACCTATACCGTGTGTGTGTGTATCCTATGTTATCATTTAGTGTGTTAGTAATAATCAAATCATTTTGTGTGGTACGGAATGAGTAAGACTCATGAATTCTGCGACGTTTATAGTAATTATCGGTCAATTACCTTGAGTTCGGCAGTCACTTGCAAGACAATAACCGTCTGACCAAATTTTATGACCGCCACAGCCCTAATTCCACTTCCCCTACTTATGGATAATTATAACCCTGTCAATCAAAAGGCAGCTATGCAAAGTTCAGTGCCGGTGAAACACCACCAACTATTTCACCGTCTCTTAGCTAGTATTTGCTGGCAGCCCAAAATAAACTGCTCCCAAATGCTGTGATGCTTGTTGTACCTGTGCTCAATTTGGAAGATGAAACAAAGTTCTGTGGGACTCTGATGAAACTAAATTAGATAGGTTTCTCTGATCTGCATGTATACATTACAATAAACTTGCGACCGTGTGTGCGTGTCTGTGTGTGTGAATGCGACCGTGTGTGTCTGTGTGTGTGTGTGTGTGTGTGTGTGTGTGTGAATGCGACCATGTGTGTGTGCGTGTCAGTGTGTGTGTGTGCGACCGTGTGTGTGTATGCGTGTCTGTGTGTGTGTGTTTTCGTGTGTTTTTGTGTGTGTGTGTGAATGCGACCGTGTGTGTGTGTGCGTGGGTGCATGTGTGCGAGTCTGTGTGTGTGAATGCGACCGTGCGTGTGTGTGTGCGTGTGTGCGTGTGTGTGTGTACAGCTAATACAGCTGGTGACAACCCCTCACACCTAACGTCTGTCTTTGCTCCCCAGCGTGATGAAACAGACTCCCACAACACAAGATGAAAACAGCAAACCAAGAAAAACTAAACACAACACCTCTCTTTCTCTCTTTCTCTCTCTCTCCCTCTCTTTCTCTCTCCCTCTCTCCTTCTCTCGCTAGAAAATTTAGGACTAAGAGTCTATACAACAAGTGCATTGGCAGACTGACCGAGGTGTGAGTAGCGAGGGAAAAGAGGAGGAGGAAGAGAGAGAGAGTATAAAATAGAGGAAGAAGAGCCTGTCAGGGATGGCTGAGTTTAGACATTATAATTATGATGCTGTAAGATTGTCAGCAGGAGGGGAGAGAAGAGCTGGAAACAGAAACTAACGACACAGTAATTACTCAAGCAGCTTTCTTTCAGTTTGCTCCCACTCATACTTGGCAAGCCGAAAACATTAAGTGCACACACCAGCACACATACACAAAGAATGCACACGGGCAAATATTAATGTCTGACACACAAGCACAGGTGAGTGCAAACACGCACACACACACACACAGTCACGCATGCATGGGCAAACACACACACACACACCTGGAAAGCTGCAGAAAATTTCCACCCAGTGGAAAGAGTGGAAAATGAAAACGATACAGTCTCAGCATTTCTAATTAGATTCCCATTGTGTTGCTTTGTGCTTCAGCTAGATGTACCAGGGTTGTACAACCATAATCGGTAAAAAGCATACTTAAAGGGATCTCAACAGTGAATAATTCTACTGAGAGGGATTTTGCTGTGTTGTTCACACTTATACCTCCTGCACCTGGCTGGTTCAAAAGGTAAGGGAGGGGAAGGGGAGGCATAGTAAGTGTTTTTCATGATGTAATGAGAGCTCTTCTAATTTAAAGAGTTTTCAACTCTCTCTCCCCCTTTTTCTCTAACGTGTCTCTGCCTCCTCTGTCAGGTGGTGTCTCTGCCTCCTCTGTCAGGTGGTGTCTCTGCCTCCTCTGTCAGGTGGTGTCTCTGCCTCCTCTGTCAGGTGGTGTCTCTGCCTCCTCTGTCAGGTGGTGTCTCTGCCTCCTCTGTCAGGTGGTGTCTCTGTCTCCTCTATCAGGTGGTGTCTCTGTCTCCTCTGTCAGGTGGTGTCTCTGTCTCCTCTGTCAGGTGGTGTCTCTGTCTCCTCTGTCAGGTGGTGTCTCTGTCTCCTCTGTCAGGTGGTGTCTCTGTCTCCTCTGTCAGGTGGTGTCTCTGTCTCCTCTGTGTCAGGTGGTGTCTCTGTCTCCTCTGTCAGGTGGTGTCTCTGTCTCCTCTGTCAGGTGGTGTCTCTGTCTCCTCTGTCAGGTGGTGTCTCTGTCTCCTCTATCAGGTGGTGTCTCCTCTGTTAGGTGGTGTCTCTGCCTCCTCTGTCAGGTGGTGTCTCTGTCTGCTCCTCTGTTAGGTGGTGTCTCTGTCTCCTCTGTCAGGTGGTGTCTCTGTCTCCTCTATCAGGTGGTGTCTCCTCTGTTAGGTGGTGTATCTGCTCATCTGTCAGGTGGTGTCTTTGTATCCTCTGTCAGGTGGTGTCTCTGTCTCCTCTGTCAGGTGGTGTCTCTGTCTGCTTTGTCAGATGGTGTCTTTGTCTCCTCTGTGAGGTGGTGTCTCTGTCTCCTCTGTCAGGTGGTGTCTCTGTCTCCTCTGTCAGGTGGTGTCTCTGCCTCCTCTGTCAGGTGGTGTCTCTGTCTCCTCTGTCAGGTGGTGTCTCTGTCTCCTCTGTCAGGTGGTGTCTCTGCCTCCTCTGTCAGGTGGTGTCTCTGTCTCCTCTGTCAAGGTGGTGTCTCTGTCTGCTCTGTCAGGTGGTGTCTTTGTCTCCTCTGTGAGGTGGTGTCTCTGTCTCCTCTGTCAGGTGGTGTCTCTTTCTGCTCTGTCAGGTGGTGTCTTTGTCTCCTCTATCAGGTGGTGTCTCTGTCTCCTCTGTCAGGTGGTGTCTCTGTCTCCTCTGTCAGGTGGTGTCTCTGTCTCCTCTGTCAGGTGGTGTCTCTATCCTCCTCTGTCGGGTGGTGTCTCCGCCTCCTCTGTCAGGTCGTATCTCTGTCTGCTCCGTCAGGTGGTGTCTCTGCCTCCTCTGTCAGGTGGTGTCTCTGTCTCCTCTGTCAAGTGGTGTCTCTTTCTGCTCTGTCAGGTGGTGTCTTTGTCTCCTCTGTGAGGTGGTGTCTCTGTCTCCTCTGTCAGGTGGTGTCTCTTTCTGCTCTGTCAGGTGGTGTCTTTGTCTCCTCTATCAGGTGGTGTCTCTGTCTCCTCTGTCAGGTGGTGTCTCTGTCTCCTCTGTCAGGTGGTGTCTCATCCTCCTCTGTCGGGTGGTGTCTCTGCCTCCTCTGTCAGGTTGTGTCTCGGTCTCCTCTGTCAGGTGATGTCTCTTCCTCATTTGTCAGTTGGTGTCCATGTCTTCACTCAGGTGGTGTCTAATCCTCCTCTGTCGGGTGGTGTCTCTGTCTCCTCTGTCAGGTGGTGTCTCTGTCTCCTCTGTCAAGTGGTGTCTAATCCTCCTCTGTCGGGTGGTGTCTCCGCCTCCTCTGTCAGTTGGTGTCTCTGTCTCCTCTGTCAGGTGGTGTCTCTGTCTGCTCCATCAGGTGGTGTCTCTGCCTCCTCTGTCAGGTGGTCACTCTGTCTCCTCTGTCAAGTGGTGTCTCTTTCTGCTCTGTCAGGTGGTGTCTTTGTCTCCTCTGTGAGGTGGTGTCTCTGTCTGCTCTGTCAGGTGGTGTCTCTGTCTGCTCTGTCAGGAGGTGACTGTGTCTGCTCTGTCAGGTGGTGTCTCTGCCTCTTCTGTCAGGTTGTGTCTCGGTCTCCTCTGTCAGGTGATGTCTCTGCCTCTTCTGTCAGGTTGTGTCTCGGTCTCCTCTGTCAGGTGATGTCTCTGCCTCATTTGTCAGTTGGTGTCCATGTCTTCACTCAGGTGGTGTCTCTGCCTCCTCTGGCAGGTGGTGGCTCTGTGTTCCCTGTCAGGTGGTGTCTTGGTCTTCTCTTTTAGATGGTGTCTCGGTCTCCTCTGTCAAGTGATGTCTCTGTCTCCTCTGTCAGGTGGTGTCTCTGTCTCCTCTTTCAGGTGGTGTCCCTGTCTCTTCTGTCAGGTGGTGTCACTGTGTTCTCTGTCAGGTGGTGTCTCCGTCTCTTTTGTCATGTGGTGTCCCTTTGTACCCTGTCAGGTGGTGTCTCTGTCTCCTATGTCAGTTGGTGTCTCTGCCTCCACTTAGATGCTGTCTCTGTCTCCTCTGTCAGGTGGTCTCTGTCTCCTCTGTCAGGTGGTGTCACTGTGTTCTCTGTCAGGTGGTGTCTCTGCCTCCTCTGTCAGGTAGTGTCCCTGTGTTCTCTGTCAGGTGGTCTCTGTCTCCTCTGTCAGGTGGTGTATCTTTGTTCTCTGTCAGGTGGTTTCTCTGTCTCCTCTATCAGGTGGTGTCACTGTGTTCTCTGTCAGGTGGTGTCTCTGTCTCCTCTTTCAGGTGGTGTCCCTGTCTCTTCTGTCAGGTGGTGTCACTGTGTTCTCTGTCAGGTGGTGTCTCCGTCTCTTTTGTCATGTGGTGTCCCTTTGTACCCTGTCAGGTGGTGTCTCTGTCTCATATGTCAGGTGGTGTCTCTGCCTCCACTTAGGTGGTGTCTCTGTCTCCTCTGTCAGGTGGTCTCTGTCTCATCTGTCAGGTGGTGTCACTGTGTTCTCTGTCAGGTGGTGTCTCTGCCTCCTCTGTCAGGTAGTGTCCCTGTGTTCTCTGTCAGGTGGTCTCTGTCTCCTCTGTCAGGTGGTGTATCTTTGTTCTCTGTCAGGTGGTTTCTCTGTCTCCTCTGTCAGGTGGTGTCACTGTGTTCTCTGTCAGGTAGTGTCTTTGTCTCCTCTGTCAGGTGGTGTCACTGTGTTCTCTGTCAGGTGGTGTCTCTGTCTCCTCTGTCAGGTGGTGTCACTGTGTTCTCTGTCTGGTGGAACTGTCTGCTCTGTCAGTTGGTGTCTCTGTCTCCTCAGTCAGATGGTGTCTCCATCTCCTCTGTCAGGTGGTATCTCTGTCTCCTCTGTCAGGTGGTATCTCCATCTCCTCTGTCAGATGGTGTCTTCTTCTCCTACTCCCGACACTACCAGGTGAAATGCAAGGAGCCAAATTCAAAATCCAAAAGTTTAATTATTAAACATGCATCAATATACAAGTGTTTCATAGTCTTCAAAAGCTCTGCTTCTTGGCAATATCACAGCGTTGTCAGATTTCAAAAAGGCTTCACGGCGAAAGCACCACATTTGATTGTTTGAGGCTAGCACCTAACATATTTTTCCCATTACCATGAATTCATAATCCTTCACGGTTCACAGAAAACACATTTCACAGTGAAAACAAATCAATTACCTTTTGAAGAACTTCTGCTGAGGGCTTCCCAAGTGTCCAACGAAGACAATCCATGGTTCTTTTGTTAGAAAAAGTATTGTATTATATCCATAATTCTCAGTTTGGTTGGTGCGTTATAATGAGAAAATATAGCCTCCAATCGTCCATTGAAACGTGAAGAGAACTTGTTCAACTTATACCTATAAACTTGTCCAAGAACAATCAAACATAATTTTAAATGTATCCTTAGGAACACTTTTATGTATAAATAGTATAATATTTCAACCGGAATATAAACTGGGCGATAAGAAAGGAAAAAAACAAAGAACGCGCAGGCCGGGAGCGCGCATTTACTTGTATTGACATCTGTGTGGACACTTCCTTATTCGTCTTCTTCTCTGCTCTAAAAGCATCTAAAAAGAATCAGAACACTTTCTCGAGACTGTTGACATCCAGAGGAAGCGATAGGTACTAGATTCATATGCCTATATATGGGCATTTTCATAAGGGAGGGGTTCTAAATGAGGCAATCTGTCACAACCACTTTTTCCAGGACAGAAATTCCTCGGGTTTTTGCCTGCCATATCCGTTCTCTTATACTCACAGACAAAATGTTAACACTTTTAGAAAATTCAGAGTGTTTCCTATCCAATGGTACTAAATATGTGCATATCCTATTTTCTGGGCCTGAATGGGAGGCATTTTACTTTGGGCATGCCAGGCTCTCCAAAACGTTCACCTCGTGCGCTGCTCCCAAAGAAGTTAACATACTGCTAGAAATGATGTAAAACGGATTTAAGTTTGCCTGCATTAAAGTCCCCGGCCACTAGGTACGCCACTTCTGGATAAGCATTTTCTTTTTTGCGTAATACCTTATACAGCTGGTTGAGTGCAGTCTTAGTGTCAGCATCAGCATTGTGGTGGTAAATAGACGGCTACAAATAATATAGATGAAAACTCTCTTGTAGATAGTGTGATCTGCAGCGTATCATGAGGTACTCTACCTCATGCGAGCAATACCCCATGAGTTCCTATTAGACATTGCGCACCAGCTGTTATTGACAAATAGACACACATCAGCACCCCTCGTCTTACCAGACATATTGACAATTGAGAAACATGGATGAACATTGCATTCTGACTTGAAACTATGAGAGCTTGTTGGTGATTTCACCTCAATAAACCCACCTTTCTTATAAGATGTGCCATTATATGAAGATGTGATAATAGGTTTTCGACAGTGTTTTGACATCCTGGTGAGAGTGTGTATGTCACCACAGCCCTGACACTTAGGAGACTGGCTCATGGGGTGGCAGGGTAGCCTAGTGGTTAGAGTGTTGGACTAGTAACCGAAAGGTTGCAAGTTCAGATTCCCCGAGCTGACAAGGTACCAATCTGTCGTTCTGCCCCTGAACAGGCAGTTAACCCACTGTTCCTTGGCCATCATTGAAAATAAGAATTTCTTCTTAACTGACTTGCCTAGTAAAATAAAGGTAACAAATATAAAAAAAATTAAGCCCTGTTGTTTTAAAAAGCTTTGAATTGACTCATACAACACTGTAATTCAGTTAGTTTGGCCCTTTAGTATAGCCTATTGTGTTTCAACAGATCTTTATGTGATAAAGAGAGAGTAGAGAACTATGCACACACACTGAAAAGAGTAGAGCATTACCCCCGAACCCCTCAGAGAGAGAGTAGAGCACTACCCTGAACCCTTCAGAGAGTAGAGCACTACCCTGAACACCTCAGAGAGTAGAGAACTAGTCTGTTCTGCCGGTGCATGGAAAATCCCGCCAGCTCTATATTGTCAGTTTCTTCGTTCAGCCATGTCTCGGTGAAATATAAAATGTTACAGTTTTTAATGTCCCATTGGTAGGATATTCTTATTATTAAGTCATCAATTTTATTTTCTAACGATTGCACGTTAGCAAGGAGAGTGGAAGGTATTGGGAGTTTACTCGCTCGCCTCCAGCTTCTCAGAAGGATCCCCGATCTGCGTCTATTCTTCACGCAAAAGGCATAACCCTAAACCCCTCAGAGAGAGGGTAGAGCACTACCCTATCCTACATTACTCATCTCATATGTATATACTGTACTCCATACCATCTACTGCATCTTGCCTATGCCGGTCAGCCATTGCTCATCCATATATTATATGTACATACTCGTATTCATTCCTTTACACTTGTGTGCATAAGATAGTTGTTGTGAAATTTTTTGAATACTTCTTAGATACTACTGCAAGGTCAGAACTAGAAGCACAAGCATTTTTCTACACTCACATTAACATCTGCTAACCATGTGTATGTGACAAATAAAATTTGATTTGATTTGAGAGAGAGTAGAGCACTACCCTAAACCACTCAGCGAGACAGAAGAGCACTACCCTGAACCCCTCAGAGAGTTAAGTACTACCCTGAACCCCTCAGAGAGTAGAGCACTACCCTGAACTCTTCAGAGAGTAGAGCACTACCCTGAACAACTCAGAGAGAGAAGTGGAGCACTACCCTGAACACCTCAGAGAGTAGAGCACTAGCCTGAACCCCTCAGAGAGTAGAGCACTACCCTGAACCTCTCAGAGAGAGAGTAGAGCACTTCCCTGAATCCCTCAGAGAGTAGAGCACTACCCTGAACCCCTCAGAGAGTAGAGGACTACCCTGAACCCCTCAGAGAGTAGAGCACTACCCTGAACCCCTCAGAGAGAGAGTAGAGCACTTCTCTGAACCCCTCAGAGAGTAGATCACTACCCTGAACCCCTCAGAGAGTAGAGCACTACCCTGAACACATCAGAGAGTAGAGCACTAACCTGAACCCCTCAGAGAGTAGAGCACAACCCTGAACCCTGCAGAGAGAGAGTAGAGCACTAACCTGAACCCCTCAGAGAGTAGAGCACTACCCTGAACCCCTCAGAGAGTAAAGTACTACCCTGAACCCCTCAGAGAGTAGAGCACTACCCCCAGCACCTCAGAGAGTAGAGCACTACCCTGAACCCCTCAGAGAGAGAAGTGGAGCACTACCCTGAACACCTCAGAGAGTAGAGCACTACCCTGAACCTCTCAGAGAGAGAGTAGAGCACTTACCTGAATCCCTCAGAGAGTAGAGCACTACCCTGAACCCCTCAGAGAGTAGAGGACTACCCTGAACCCCTCACAGAGTAGAGCACTAACCTGAACCCCTCAGAGAGTAGAGCACAACCCTGAACCCCGCAGAGAGAGAGTAGAGCACTAACCTGAACCCCTCAGAGAGTAGAGCACTACCCTGAACCCCTCAGAGAGTAAAGTACTACCCTGAACCCCTCAGAGAGTAGAGCACTACCCCCAGCACCTCAGAGAGTAGAGCACTACCCTGAACAACTCAGAGAGAGAAGTGGAGCACTACCCTGAACACCTCAGAGAGTAGAGCACTACCCTGAACCTCTCAGAGAGAGAGTAGAGCACTTACCTGAATCCCTCAGAGAGTAGAGCACTACCCTGAACCCCTCAGAGAGTAGAGGACTACCCTGAACCCCTCAGAGAGTAGAGCACTAACCTGAACCCCTCAGAGAGAGAGTAGAGCACTAACCTGAACCCCTCAGAGAGTAGAGCACTACCCTGAACACCTCAGAGAGTAGAGCACTACCCTGAACAACTCAGAGAGAGAAGTGGAGCACTACCCTGAACACCTCAGAGAGTAGAGCACTACCCTGAACCTCTCAGAGAGAGAGTAGAGCACTTACCTGAATCCCTCAGAGAGTAGAGCACTACCCTGAACCCCTCAGAGAGTAGAGGACTACCCTGAACCCCTCAGAGAGTAGAGCACTACCCTGAACCCCTCAGAGAGTAGAGCACTACCCTGAACACCTCAGAGAGTAGAGCACTACCCTGAACCCCTCAGAGAGTAGAGCACAACCCTGAACCTCTCAGAGAGAGAGTAGAGCACTAACCTGAACCCCTGAGAGAGTAGAGCACTTCCCTGAACCCCTCAGAGAGAGAGTAGAGCACTACCCTGAACACCTCAGAGAGTAGAGCACAACCCTGAACCCCGCAGAGAGAGAGTAGAGCACTAACCTGAACCCCTCAGAGAGTAGAGCACTACCCCCAGCACCTCAGAGAGTAGAGCACTACCCTGAACCCCTCAGAGAGAGAAGTGGAGCACTACCCTGAACACCTCAGAGAGTAGAGCACTACCCTGAACCTCTCAGAGAGAGAGTAGAGCACTTACCTGAATCCCTCAGAGAGTAGAGCACTACCCTGAACCCCTCAGAGAGTAGAGGACTACCCTGAACCCCTCAGAGAGTAGAGCACTACCCTGAACCCCTCAGAGAGTAGAGCACTACCCTGAACACCTCAGAGAGAGAGTAGAGCACTAACATGAACCCCTCAGAGAGTAGAGCACTACCCTGAACCCCTCAGAGAGTAAAGCACTACCCTGAACCCCTCAGAGAGTAGAGCACTACCCTCAGCACCTCAAAGAGTAGAGCACTACCCTGAACCCCTCAGAGAGTAGAGCACTACCCTGAACCCCTCAGAGAGTAGAGCACTACCCTGAACCCCACACACCCACAGACACACACCCACACCCACAGACACACACACGCACTCACACACACACACACACCCACAGACACACACCCTCACCCACACACATACACACACACTCACGCATACACACACACACACATTTCTTGCTTTAAGCTGTGACTGTGGCCTAGCTTTGATCAGCTTCCATTACATAACAGAGCCACAGCAGAGCCAGGGCCCAAGAGATCGCAGAGCTGGACCCATGTGGTCCTGAATAGCTTGCTGCGCAGCTTCTCCTGGACCAGGCCACAGGGGAGCCGTATCACCCAATCCCACAGGCTCCCACAGCTAAACCGCCAGGTAGTGGATAGTGTCTAGGATGAGAGTTCCAGGCCTGGACATAGAGGAGGGAGAAGACAGGGTGGAAGATCCACTGGCACACACAGAGAGAGAGAGAGAGAGAGAGAGAGAGAGAGAGAGAGAGAGAGAGAGAGAGAGAGAGAGAGAGAGAGAGAACTAATGAAGATGAGATGAGAGACCCACATGAAGTGTGTCAGATAAACCCAGACGTAAAGAGAAACAGACTAATAGAAGTGGACAGGGGATGCAAACCAATCTATTATCAGCCTGCATCTATTTGAAGAACTCCCCCTCATCATGCTGACACAATGTTTTTCAAGAAAGAAAGAAAAAGAGACACAGAGGACGTACGTGGCCGTGTTCTACTCGCCATCTTGGCAACGACAGCATGGGGATAGGGAGAGGAGAATGAGGCAGACAACAGGGGGATAGGGAGAGGAGAATGAGGCAGACAGCAGGTGGATGGGGAGAGGAGAATGAGGCAGACAGCAGGGGAATAGGGAGTGGAGAATGAGGCAGACAGCAGGGGGATAGGGAGAGGAGAATGACGCAGACAGCAGGGGGATAGGGAGAGGAGAATGACGCAGACAGCAGGGGGATAGGGAGAGGAGAATGACGCAGACAGCATGGGGGATAGGGAGAGGAGAATGACGCAGACAGCAGGGGGATAGGGAGAGGAGAATGACGCAGACAGCAGGGGGATGGGGAGAGGAGAATTGGGCAGACAGCGGGGGATAGGGAGAGGAGAAAGATTTGGTTATAATTACATGGCATTATTTTGTACATTGTTATAGTATGAAGAATACATTTGAACAAAGCTGAATAAAATACAAATATTTTCTCCAAAAGATTTGAGGCAGTGCGCACCTGCGACTATTCTGTGTTGAGCGGTTAACAAAGCAATAGGTACTCCTATATGCTTCATTTAGAGTTATTAATGTAATTTCAAGTTCTACAAATGTTGGGCTATATGTTTTGATGTTTAATACATTGTAAGGCTGCAGGATGAGACTAAAGATGATTTGAAAAAAGTCGCTTGAAAAGCATGAGCTCTGCTTTGTTTTTTCACAGGCTGTACACTCTCCAATAGTCTCTCATTCCCAATTTGACAAGCACTTGATAATGCCTCGAATTTCACTGTGGCATCCCCTTTGTGGCCTTAAACAGGTCAACGTTCACAAGACCGCAGGGCCAGACGGATTACCAGGATGTGTAGTCCGAGCAGGCGCTGACCAACTGACAAGTGTCTTCACTGACATTTTTAACCTCTCCCTGTCCGAGTCTGTAATACCAACATGTGTCAAGCAGACCAACATAGTCCCTGTGCCCAAGAACACTAAGGTAAACTGCCTAAATGACTACCGACCCGTAGCACTTACGTCTGTAGCCATGAAGTGCTTTGAAAGGCTGGTCATGGCTCACATCAACACCATTATCCCAGGAGACCCACTCCAATTTGCATACTGCCCCAACAGATCCACAGATGATGCAATCTCTATTGCACTCCACACTGCCCTTTCCCACCTGGACAAAAGGAACACCTATGTGAGAATGCTATTCATTGACTACAGCTCAGCGTTCAACACCATAGTGCCCTCAAAGCTCATCACTCAGCTGGGACTAAACACCTCCCTCTGCAACTGGATTCTGGACTTCATGACGGGCCTCCCCCAGGTGGTAAGGGTAGGTAACAACACATCCGCCACCCTGATCCTCAACACGGGGGCCCCTCAGGGGTGCGTGCTCAGCCCCCTTCTGTACTCCCTGTTTACTCATGACTACATGGCCAGGCACGACTCCAACACCATCATTAAGTTTGCCGATGACACAACAGTGGTAAGCCTGATCACCGACAACGATGAGACAGACTATAGGGAGGAGGTCAGAGACCTGGTTGTGTGGTGCCAGGATAACAACCTCTCCCTCAACGTGATCAAGATAAAGGAGATGATTGTGGACTACAGGAAAAGGAGGACCGAGCACGCCCCCATTCTCATCGACGGGGCTGTAGTGGAGCAGGTTGAGAGCTTCAAGTTCCTTGGTGTCCACATCACCAACAACTTATCATGGTCCAAACACACCAAGACAGTCGTGAAGAGGGCACGACAATTACGCCTCTGGAGACTGAAAAGATTTGTCATGGGTCCTCAGATCCTCAAAAAGTTAAACAGCTGCATCGTCGAGAGCATCCTGACTGGTTGCATCACTGCTTGGTATGGAAACTGCTCGGTCTCTGACTGCAAGGCACTACAGAGGGTAATGCGTATGGCCCAGTACAACACTGGGGCCAAGCTTCCTGGCGTCCAGGACCTCAATATCAGGCGTTTTCAGAGGAAGGCCCTAAAAATTGTCAAAGACTCCAGCCACCGTAGTCATAGACTGTTCTCTCTGCTACCGCACAGCAAGCGGTACCGGAGCATCTAGGTCCAAAAGCCTTCTTAACAGCTTCTACCCCCAAGCCATAAGACTTCTGAACAGCTAATCAAATTGCTACCCAGACTATTTGCATTGCCCCCCCACCTTTACGCTGCTGCTACTCTCTGTTTACTATCTATGCGTAGCCACTTTACCTCTACCTACATGTACATATTACCTCAATTACCTTGACTAACCGGTGCCCCCTCACATTGATTGACTCTGTTGTGGTACCCCCTGTATATAGCCTCACTACTGTTATTTTACTGCTGGTCTTTAATTATTTGTTACTTTTATTTCCTATTTTTTACTTCTTACAACTGCACTGTACGCATTTCACTGTAAAGTCTACACCTGTAGACAAACATATGCATCCAAACACTTAAGCACTGGTTTATCAGCTCTCGCACAGAAATAAGAGAGCCCACCTGCTTTATTCCTCACCTGTCACTGCTTCTTCCTGCTTCTTCCTGCTGCTCCCTCCTCAGGGACAGGAAGTGAAGGGAGCAGCTGATTTGCTGAACACAAGTCCACTATGTAATCCGTCACCAGAGAACACACCTTCTCCCACTCAAACACTATTTTAAAAACACACACATACGTTGTAATCTCTCCTCTTGAGAGAGAGAAAGAGAGAGAGAGAGAGAGAGAGAGAGAGAGAGAGAGAGAGAGAGAGAAAGAGAGGATGTGAGCCAGGTGTGTGTATGATACCAGGTTTGACACAATGCTCACACACTCAGGGGGAGAGGACACAGATTGCTGAGTCAAAACTGGCTAACAATGTGGTGGCGACAGCTAGCATGCCACTGTGAGGTATCTCAGTAAATCTCACTGTGGTGGAGACAGCTAGCATGCCACTGTGGGATATCTCAGTAAATCTCACCGTGGTGACGACAGCTAGCATGACACTTACTGTGGCATCCATTATTATTCAAATAAATTCATTGGTGCTATTACACTTAATTCTAGGGGAGAATCAATCAGGTAGCATCTACAGAATCGTTATGCATTTAATAGTGTTTTACCTTTCAGATTAGTGCCTGGTCCTTTCAGATTAGTGCCTGGTCCTTTCAGATTAGTGCCTGGTCCTTTCATATTAGTGCATGGTCCTTTCATATTAGTGCCTGGTCCTTTCATATTAGTGCCTGGTCCTTTCAGATTAGTGCCTGGTCCTTTCATATTAGTGCCTGGTCCTTTCAGATTAGTGCCTGGTCCTTTCAGATTAGTGCCTGGTCCTTTCAGATTAGTGCCTGGTCCTTTCAGATTAGTGCCTGGTCCTTTCATATTAGTGCATGGTCCTTTCACATTAGTGCCTGGTCCTTTCAGATTAGTGCCTGGTCCTTTCATATTAGTGCCTGGTCCTTTCAGATTAGTGCCTGGTCTTTTCAGATTAGTGCCTGGTCCTTTCATATTAGTGCCTGGTCCTTTCAGGTTAGTGCCTGGTCCTTTCAGATGAGTGCCTGGTCCTTTCAGATTAGTGCCTGATCCTTTCAGATTAGTGCCTGGTCTTTTCAGATTAGTGCCTGGTCCTTTCATATTAGTGCCTGGTCCTTTCAGGTTAGTGCCTGGTCCTTTCATATTAGTGCCTGGTCCTTTCAGGTTAGTGCCTGGCCCTTTCAGGTTAGTGCCTGGCCCTTTCAGACAAAAGAGTACACTCTAAGAAAACAGCGTTTCAAAAGGGTTCTTCAGCTGTCCCAATAGGATACATTTCATTGTTCCAGGTAGAACTCTTTTTGGTTCCAGGTAGAACTTTTTTTGGTTCCAGGTAGAACTCTTTTTGGTTCCAGGAAGAACTATTTTTGGTTCCAGGAAGAACTATTTTTGGTTCCGGGTAGATCTATTTTTGGATCTGTGTAGAACCCTCTGTGTAAATGGTTCTACAATGAATTTAAAAAGGGTTCTACCTGGAACCAAAATGGTTCTACATGGAACCAACAAGGGTTCTTCAAATGATTATCCTATGGGAACAGACAAAGCATAGCAGTCTGTCAGGTAGAACTCTCCACCAAGCAGTCTGTCAGGTAGAACTCTCCATCAAGCAGTCTGTCAGGTAAAAACTTTAAAAACCATTCCTGTCTTGTGTTTGGCTTCCATGAAAAGTGGGGGAATTATGTAATCAGAGAAAAACAAGTGTGTCTTGTCTTCCACTGAGCACAGCTTCAAATCGGTGTGTGTGTGTGCGCATACATGCGTGCATGCTTGATGTGCGTGTGTGTGCGTGCCTGCTTGTGTGTTTGTGTGTGTGTGTGTGTGTGTTTATGAGCACTCTCAGTCTCCAACATCTCAAACAGAACAGGACAGATGGACAGAAGAGAACAAGAGAGGTTATGGGAGCAAGATCCCACAGAGACACAGGTTAAGGCTGTGACTGACACCTCTGAGCCCTCTAACAAACTGCCCGCAACACTTTCACTTTCTTTCTCTCTGGCCTCAGTGTGAGTTCTGAAATAACGTTCTGAGCCAGAAATAGGGCTGTTGCGGTGACCGTTTTACCGCCACACAGGCGGCAGTCACGAGTCATCTTGTAAAGACAAGATTAAATCAAGAATAGTCTGATGGGTGACAATATTAACCTATCACTTGTGAATTACTGTATATTATCACTTGTGAATGATACCCAGCTGAAGAAATCAAATCATAGTCGCACACCTCATGTCTCCTAGCCAATAGGCCTATATGTTTTAATAAAGTTTGCATCACAACTAAAGTGGCCAAATAACTTCTTAAAACTAAGCATGCTAATCTGCTTTACAAGGGGTGTAGATCGTAACTGGCATATATAAGCAGCGCGTGAGTTTCAATTCCGGGGAAGATAATTTTCACCATAAAAATGCACCTTTATAATAAAAGAATTTTATGCATAATTGCATTTGCGTTCACTTTTGATAATGGTGTTTTCCTGCTAAAGGAACATTCGTGCTTATAGCCAACTGCGGTGTGCGCATTGCTGGATTAATAATGTGAAGAAGTAGCCTAATAGTTTAACAACATTTAAGTTAAACATTCTGATCTGTTGCGTCAGACACATTACATACAAAAGGTTTTATGATGCTAGCGGTTGTATTAATTTGGGATCTATCACATCTAACAACTGTGCCAGACTGTGTGGAATATATTTTTCTCACATAAAATAGAATAGGTCGACTTTTGTACTATGGGGGATAAGTAGATTGACATACTGTTGGCTAGTGCTTTTGCTGTTCGTTAGGCCTACTCATCTTGTAGATGATGAAATGTAAATGTGGACAGTTCATCCAATATCTTCAATATGCACCTTGGAATTGGATAAGGACAAGCGCAGTTGCGTCCCCAATGTGTCTGTCTTAACTTGTAGCCTGTGTGAAAGATCACGCGACGGAGAGCCATGCGAGTGAGAGACACTTCAGATCGCGCTGCACAATCCGGGAGAAGGGCACAACACAGCACTCCAGGTCGTAAGAGGCATGGCTTTTTTAGTGGTGCATTAACTACTTAGGGAGTAGCGGCGTGCAAAGTTGTAAACAAAAGTGGTCCCCTGACTACTTCCTCTTCCTATCCGTTCTGCTTAGAGCTATAGCCTCCAAAGTCAAAGTCACCATTATTAGTCAGTTGTACAACCGAATGCCTTCAACTGAAATGTGTTTTCCGCATTTAACCCAACCCCTCAGAATCAGAGAGGTGCGGGGGGCTGCCTTAATCGACATCCACGTCTTCGGCGCCCGGGGAACAGTGGGTTAACTGCCTTGTTCAGGGACAGAATGACAGATTTTTACCTTGTCAGCTAGGGGATTCGAACTTGCAACCCTCCGGTTACAAGTCAAACGCTCTAACCACTATGCTACCTGCCGCCCCCAGACTCTGTATAAAGTCTGTTGACATCTAGTGGAAGCCATAAGTACTGCAGTCTCAGTCCTACATAACATTGTATGCAATAGGCAGCTTGGAGAAAAGGTCATCTACAAAAAAAACTGCAAATCCGGGTGGATTTTCCTCGGGTTTCCGCCTGCTATATCAGTTCTGTTATACTCACATACATTATTTTAACACTTTTTAAAAAACCTTCAGAGTGTATCCTATCCAATAGTATTAATTATGTGCATATTCTATTTTCCGGGCCTGAGTGGCAGGCATTTTACTTTGGGCACGCCAGACTCTCCAAAACCGTCACCTCTGCTGCCGCTCCCTAAGAAGTTAAAGGTCTTACTCACATCCGCTATGGTGAGTGTCACACAGGACAGACACTTCGGAAAAAACGTCCTTTCTGATATTTTTTTTTGGGGGGGGAACTCTATCTGTTGTTCCATGTAGTGAATCTGTTTTTCAATGTGGTTGTATGGGCAGTAAATCTATTAGCCCATACATTAAGGCCCCCCGCGTCTTAGACAGTGCTTAGACTCTTATGGTTTAGAAACAGAAGCGTCTTGTGCTCAGGAGTAGGGATAAAACAACCATCCTTGGTCTTTACACAGCATACACCTCCCTTTAACGTGCTCTGTGTGCGCGTCGATCACTTAAAGAGCCACTGAACACGGCGGTTGGCACGTGTGTTTTTCAGTTGCTCATTAGAAAAGTCTTGGAGATGTGTTTCATGTCCGATTCCAACTTACATTTTTATCGTTGTGACGCACGGATGTTTCAAACTCGGTTTTAGACAAAACTGACTTCATGACCAAGACAGGAACAAGGGTATTTGGCTATACAGGAACAAGGTGATTTGGCTATACAAAAACAAGTGTAAAGGGCTAGACAGGAACAAGGGTATAGGGCTATACAGGAATATGGGTATGGAGATATACAGGAACAAGGGCATGGAGCTATACAGGAACAAGGGTATTTGGCTATACATGAAACAAGGGTATAGGACTAGACAGGAACAAGGGTAAAGGGCTAGATGGAAACAAGGGTATGGGGATAGACAGGAACAAGGGTATAGGGCTAGATGGAAGCAAGGGTATTGGGCTATACAGGAATAAGGGTATGGAGCTATACAGGAGCAAGGATATTGAGCTAGACAGGAACAAGGGTATAGGGCTATACAGGGACAAGGGTATAGGGCTAGACAGGAACAAAGTTATAGGACTATACAGGGACAAGGGTATAGGGCTAGACAGGAATAAGGGTATGGAGCTGTACAGGGACAAGGGTATAGGGCTAGACAGGAACAAGGGCATGGAGCTAAACAGGAGCAAGTATATTGAGCTAGACAGGGACAAGGGTATAGTGCTAGACAGGAACAAGGGTATGGAGCTATAAAGGAACAATGATATGGGGGTATACAGGAACAAGGGTATTGGGGTATACAGGAATAAGGGTATGGGGCTATACAGGAACAAGGGTATACGTCTATACAGGAACAAGGGTATTTGGATATACAGGAACAAGGTGATTTGTCTATACAAGAAACAAGTGTAAAGGGCTAGACAGGAACAAGGGAATAGGGCTAGACAGGAACAATAGTATAGGGCTATACAGGAATAAGGGTATGGGGCTTGACAGGAACAAGGGTATGGGGCTAGACAGGAACAAGGGTATGGGAATATACATGAACAAGTGTATGGAGCTATACAGGAACAAGGGAATGGAGATTTACAGGAACAAGGGTATAGAGCTATACAGGAACAAGGGTAAAGGGCTAGACAAGAACAAGGGTATGGAGCTATACAGGAACAAGGGTACAGTGCTAGACAGGAACAAGGGTATGGAGCTTTACAGGAACAAGGGTATGGAGCTATACAGGAACAATGGTATGGAGCTATACAGGAACAAGGGTATGGGGGTATATAGGAACAAGGGTATTGGGGTATACAAGAATAAGGGTAAGGGGCTAGACAGGAACAAGTGTATACTTCTATACAGGAACAAGGGTATTTAGCAATACATGAACAATGGCATTTCGCTATACAAGAAACAACTGTATAGGTCTAGACAGGAACAATGGTATAGTGCTAGACAGGAACAAGAGTATGGGGCTAGAAAGGAACAAGAGTATGGGGCTAGACAGGAACAATGGTATGGAGCTATATGGGAACAAGGGCATTGAGCAAAACAGGAACAAGGGTATGGAGTTATACAGGGTCAGGGGTATACAGCTTTACAGGAACAAGGGTATAGGGCTATACAGGGACAAGGGTATAGGGCTATACAGGAACAAGGGTATAGGGCTATACTTGGACAAGGGTATAGAGCTATACACGAACAAGGGTATAGCACTATACAGGAATAAGGGTATGGAGCTAGACAGGAACAAGGGCATGGAGCTCTACAGGAACAAGGGTATGGAGCTATACAGGAACAAAGTTATAGGGCTATACAGGGACAAGGGTATAGGGCTAGACAGGAACAAGGGTATAGCGCTATACAGGAATAAGGGTATGGAGCTATACAGGAACAAGGGTATAGGGCTAGACAGGAACAAAGTTATAGGGCTATAAAGGGACAAGGATATAGGGCTATACAGGAACAAGGGGACAGGGCAATACAGGAATAAGAGTATGGAGATATAAAGGAGCAAGTATATTGAGCTAGACAGGGACAAGGGTATAGTGCTAGAAAGGAACAAGGGTATGGAGCTATAAAGGAACAAGGATATGGGGGTATACAGGAACAAGGGTATTGGGGTATACAGGAATAAGGGTATGGGGCTATACAGGAAGAAGGGTATACGTCTATACAGGAACAAGGGTATTTGGATATACAGGAACAAGGTGATTTGTCTATACAAGAAACAAGTGTAAAGGGCTTGACAAGAACAAGGGTATGGGGCTAGACAGGAACAAGGGTATGGGAATATACATGAAACAAGTGTATGGAGCTATACAGAAACAATGGTATGGAGCTATACAGGAACAAGGGTATGGGGGTATACAAGAATAAGGGTAAGGGGCTAGACAGGAACAAGAGTATGGAGCTATACAGGAACAAGGGTATGGAGCTATACAGGAACAAGGGTTTGGAGCTATACAGGAACAAGGTGTAGGGCTATACAGGAAGAAGGTTATGGACCTATACAGGAACAAGGGCATGGAGCTAGACATGGAACAAGGGTATGGAGCTAGAAAGGAACACGAATATGGAGTTATACACGATTAAGGGTATCGGGCTATACAGGAACAAGGGTATGGGGCTATACAGGAACCAGGGTATGGAGCTATACAGGAACAAGGGTATGGAGCTATACAGGATCAATGGTTTGGAGCTATACAGGAACAAGGGCATGGAGCTATACAGGAACAAGGGCATGGAGCTATACAGGAACAAGGGTATAGGACTATACAGGAACAAGGGTATGGAGCTATACAGGAACAAGGGTATGGAGCTATACAGTAACAAGGGTATAGGGCTAGACAGGAACAAGGTTATGGACCTATACAGGAACAAGGGCATGGAGCTAGACATGGACAAGGGTATGGAGCTAGAAAGGAACAAGGGTATGGAGCTAGACAGGAACACGAATATGGAGTTATACAGGATTAAGGGTATAGGGCTATACAGGAACAAGGGCATGGAGCTATACAGGAACAAGGGCATGGAGCTATACAGGAACAAGGGTATAGGACTATACAGGAACAAGGGTATGGAGCTATACAGGAACAAGGGTATGGAGCTATACAGTAACAAGGGTATAGGGCTAGACAGGAACAAGGGTATGGAGCTAGACAGGTACAAGGGTATGGAGCTAGACAGGTACAAGGGTATGGAGTTCGACAGAAACATGTGTATGGAGCTAGACAGGTACAAGGTTATGGATTTATACAGGAACAAGGGTATGGAGCGATACAGGAACAAGGGTAAATTGGTAGGAATTGGGACAATAGTGTATTTGGCTAGACAGAGTTTGTGGAAAGGTTTTGAAGGCAATTGTAGACCTGATGTCTCTCAGATTCTCTCAATCCTCTTCTTTTTCCATCCCTTATTCCTCCTGCTGTCCTCCCTACCTCCGTCCCTCCATCCTCCCAGCCCTCCACCTGCTGTTCATTCAGTTGTGAGTGATTGAGGAGTGAATTCATCCCTCCCCCTGCCACTCTCCATTCCTCCAGTAGACCAGCATCCTCCACTCTTACCTGCAATCGACAGATGGCCAGCCACCTGCCATCGACCATCCAACAAAAGCAGCAATTGCCCCACCTGTCTAACAAAGGCACACACACACACACATCACACACACACACACACACACACACACAAACAAACACACATACACACACACACATCACACATCACACACACACACACATCACTCACACACATCACACACACACAAACACACACACACACACACACACATCACACACACACACACACACACATCACACACACACACACATCACACACACATCACACACACATCACACACACACACAGACACACACAGACACACACACACACACACACACAACACACACACATCACACACATCACACACACACACACACACACAGACACACACACACACACACACACACATCACACACACATTACACACACACACACACACACACATCACACACACACACACACACATCACACACAAACACATCACACAAACAAACACACACACACACATCACACACACACACACACATCACACACATTACACATCACACATCACACACACACACACATCACACACACACACACACCACACACACACATCACACACACACACACACACACATCACACACACACACACATAACACACACACATCACACAAACACACACACACACACACATCACACACAAACACACACACATCACACAAACACACACACACACACATCACACATCACACACACACACATCACTCACACATATCACACACACACAAACACACACACATCACACACACACACACACACACATCACACACACACACACATAACACACACATCACACACACACACATCACACACACACACACACATCACACACACACATCACAAACACCCATCACACATACACACACACACACATATCACACACACACACACACACAACACACACATCACACACACACACACACATCACACAAACACACACACACACATCACACAAACACACACACACACACTTCACACACACACACCGACACATCACACACACACACACATGACACACACACACACATCACACACACACACACACACACACATCACACACACACACACACACACACACACACACACATCACACACACACACATCACACACACACACACAAACACACATCACACACACACACATCACACAAACACACATCACACACACACACACCCATCAAACACACACACACACACATCACACATCACACACACATCATACACACACACACACATCACACACACACACACACTTCACACACACAGACACATCACACACACACACACATGACACACACACACACATCACACACACACACACATCACACAAACACACACACACACACATCACACACACACACACATCACTCACACACATCACACACACACAAACACACACACATCACACACACACACACACACACACATCACACACACACACACATAACACACACACATCACACACACACACATCACACACACACACATCACACACACACATCACACACACCCATCACACACACACACACACACATATCACACACACACACACACATAACACACACACATCACACACACACACACATCACACAAACACACACACACACACACATCACACAAACACACACACACACACTTCACACACACACAGACACATCACACACACACACACATGACACACACACACACATCACACACACACACACACACACACACACACATCACACACACATCACACACACACACACATCACATACACACATCACACACACACACACAAACACATCACACACACACACATCACAAACACATCACACACACACACACACACCCATCAAACACACACACACACACATCACACATCACACACACATCACACACACATCACACACACACACATCACACACACACACACACACTTCACACACACACACACATCACACACACACACATGACACACACACACACATCACACACACACACACACACACACACACACACACATCACACATCACACACACACACATCACTCACACATCACACACACACAAACACACATCACACACACACACACACACACACACACATCACACACACACACACACACACACACACATCACACACACACACACACATCACACACACACACACACACATCACACACACACACACACACACACACACACACACACACACACACACACACACATCACACAAACACACACACACACACACACACACACACACACACACACACACACACACACACACACACATGACACACACACACATCACGCACACACACACACACACACACACACACACATCACACACACACACATCACACACACACACACACACACACATCACACACACACACACACACACACACACAAACACACATCACACACACACACACACACACATCACACAAACACACATCACACACACACACCCATCACACACACACACACACATCACACACACACACATGACACACACACATCACAGACACACACACACACATCACAGACACACACACACAAACACACACATCACACACACACACATCACATCACACACACACAAACACACACACATCACACACACACACACACTCACACACACACACAAACACACACACACATCACACACACACACACATCACACACACACACACACATCACACACACACATGACATTACACACACACATCACACACACACAAACACACACACATCATACACACACACAAACAAACACACACACACACACACACACATCACACACACATCACACACACACACACATCACACACACACATCACACACACACATCACACACATCACACACACATCACACACACACAAACAAACATCACACACACACACACACACATCAAACACACACACACATCACACACACACACACACACACACACACACACACACATCAAACACACACACACACATCACACACACACACATCACACACATCACACACACACACACATCACACACACACACACATCAAACACACACACACACATCACACACACACACATCACACACACACACACACATCACACACATCACACACACACACTCACACAGACACACACACACACACACACACACACACACATCACACACACACATCACACACACACACATCACACACACACACACACATCACACACACACACACACACACACATCACACACACACACACACACACACACACACACACATCACACACACACACACAGATTCACATGCATGCACATGCATGCACACACACACACACACACACACAGACTCACATGCATGCACATGCAGGCACACACATCACACACACACACATCACACACACACACACATCACACACACATATCACACACACACACACATCACACATCACACACACACACACACACACACATATCACATCACACACACACAACACACACACACACATCACACACACACATCACACACATCACACACAGACACACATCACACACACACACACACAGACACACACACACATCACACACACACACACATCACACACACACACACACACACACATCACACGCACAAACAAACACACACACATCACACACACACACATATCACACACACACACACACACACACATCACACACACACACAAACACACACACATCACACACACACACATACATACATATACACAAATAACTCCTGCGTTTCAAGTAAATCACATGAGAAATCATATTACTATCATATTAGTAAATATTATTATCATATTTTTTTTTTTTGCACTATTTGTTAGAGCCTGTAAGTAAGCATTTCACTGTAAGGTCTACACCTGTTGGTTAGAGCCTGTAAGTAAGCATTTCCCTGTAAGGTCTACACCTGTTGGTTAGAGCCTGTAAGTAAGCATTTCCCTGTAAGGTCTACACCTGTTGGTTAGAGCCTGTAAGTAAGCATTTCCCTGTAAGGTCTACACCTGTTGGTTAGAGCCTGTAAGTAAGCATTTCACTGTAAGGTCTACACCTGTTGGTTAGAGCCTGTAAGTAAGCATTTCACTGTAAGGTCTACACCTGTTGGTTAGAGCCTGTAAGTAAGCATTTCACTGTAAGGTCTACACCAGTTGGTTTGAGCCTGTAAGTAAGCATTTCACTGTAAGGTCTACACCTGTTGGTTAGAGCCTGTAATTAAGCATTTCACTGTAAGGTCTACACCTGTTGGTTAGATCCTGTAAGTAAGCATTTCACTGTAAGGTCTACACCTGTTGGTTAGAGCCTGTAAGTAAGCATTTCACTGTAAGGTCTACACCTGTTGGTTAGAGCCTGTAAGTAAGCATTTCACTGTAAGGTCTACACATGTTGGTTAGAGCCTGTAAGTAAGCATTTCCCTGTAAGGTCTACACCTGTTGGTTAGAGCCTGTAAGTAAGCATTTCACTGTAAGGTCTACACCTGTTGGTTAGAGCCTGTAAGTAAGCATTTCACTGTAAGGTCTACACCTGTTGTATTCAGCGCACGTGACAAATAAACTTTTATTTGATATGGAACTTCTGCTTGATTGGATCTTAATGGGTTACTCAGATCTGCATGTTAAAATGACAGACATGAGTGTAAGCACTAGAGTTAATGAGAGTTTGATAAGTCGTGTGTAGTGATGAGAGATGTTTAGAGGAGGAGGTGAGGTGTGTATTGGAGGAGAGTGTAGAGGATTAGAGGTGTGTATTCAAAGTCACCTGTACAACCGAATGCCTTCAACCGAAATGTGTCTTCCGCATTTAACCCAACCCATCTGAATCAGAGAGGTGCGGGGGGCTGCCTTAATCGACATCCACGTCTTCGGCGCCTGGGGAACAGTGGGTTAACTGCCTTGTTCAGGGGCAGAACGACAGATTTTTATTTATTTTTTTCCCTTGTCAGCTCGGGGAGTCAAACTTGCAACCCTCCGGTTACAAGTCCAACGCTCTAACCACTAGGCTACCTGCCTAGTGGTTAGACACCTGGAGAGGTCCTCTACACACCTGGAGAGGTGTGTAGAGGAGGAGAGGTGTGTAGGGGATTAGAGGTGTGTAGTGGATTAGAGATGTGTAGTGATGAGAGGCTGACTTTATGATGGTTATTATACTGTCTTATTGTCTCTCACCATGCAGCAACCATCCTTGACAGGAAGATCACACCCTACGTTATTACAGAAAGGATTGGGAGGCAAGACTTGTGTGTGTGTATGTGCGTGTGTGTCTGCTCTCTGTACATAATTACAGATATGATTGACAGCTGCAATAAACAGCCTTTAAGTGACACCTACTGAGTTCAGTTGCCGTGAGCGATGGAAAATCAAACAGGAAATGCAAAATTGAAGGTGTACTAAAATAGAACCCAGTCATTATATTGTTTTACTTTTTCTGTTGTTTATTATTTGGGGTAAGATGGATATAATAATGACTTCACTCTCTCTGTCTCTGTCTCTCTCTCTCTCTCTCTCTCTCTCTCTCTCTCTCTCTCTCTCTCTCTCTTTCTTTCTCTCCCCTATGTCTCTCTCTCCTTTCATTTGAATTCCTTTGTATCATATCCCTTTGCATCCTGGCTATGAATCACAGCTTACAGTGAAATGTCAGCCATTACACAGGTCAAGGGTCAACATTTGCACACATATGATTAAACACACCTGCCCTTTCTCAAAGACCAGGCTTTGGATGAAATATGCCTTCAGAAAATGTTATCTCTCCCTTTTGTCCTCCTTTCCTCTCTTCTTCTCCCCACCTTTGACAGTTTATCTGTTGGCTGAATAGATGTCAACCACTCTGTGAGTAGAGTATGTATTAGCAGTTCATTTTAAAGAGGTGTCTGGAAAGCACTTCTGGCTGTGGTCTAGGCTTTCACACTTTGTTGATGTCTTACACAGCCTCGGGGGGATTGCAGGTTTAGCACCATCAACAAAACAAAATCATTTGGGAAACACTCCACCAGAAAGTTACTGTAATTAACACCTGTTACACAGGACACCTTTTGTTTGGGCACACACACACACACACTCACAATGCACGACAGCCATATATCTCCATGGTGTTTCAGTTATCTGACTGCATGACAGCCATGTATCTCATGGAGGTGTTTTAGTTATCTCACTGCACAAAGCCATGTGTCATGGATCGCACCTCTGTGGCTCTCTCCGATCACCGAAGGACACCATCACCGGAGTATTGACTACACTTCCCATCTGCCCCGTACCTAGGTCTAATTAGCTGCACAGCTGTATCCACTTCTCTCCCCTATATATTCCATCTCCAGGCCCCAATGCTTTGCGAAGTCTTGCACTGTCCCGGCTAGTAATTTCTGAGCGCTCTTTTGATCTATTTACTGATTCCCTGTTTTTGACCTCGGACTGTGTTTTGATTCCTGTTTACCCGTCTGCCGCCTGCCCCGACCTACGCCTGGTACCGGTACCGGTTCTGTTTCTGGATCCCCTTTGACACCCTCTACGCTGTTCTCTGAGTTTTGCCTGTCTGACCTTCCTTCATTAAAATAACTGCATATGGATCCGGACGTCTCTGACTCTGTGTTACACCATGTATCTCCATGGAGATGTTTTAGTTATCTCCCTGCATGACAGCCATGTGTCTCCATGGAGTTGTTTACGTTATCTCACTGCATGACAGCCATGTATCTCCATGGTGTTATAGTTATCTCATTGCATGACAGCCATGTATCTCTATGGTGTTTTAGATATCTCACTGCATGACAGCCATGTTTCTCATGGAGATGTGTTTTAGTTATCTCACTGCATGACATCCATGTGTCTCAATGGTGTTTTAGTTATCTCACTGCATGACAGCCATGTATCTCCATGGAGGTGTTTTAGTTATCTCACTGCATGACAGCCATGTATCTCCATGGTGTTTCAGTTATCTCACTGCATGACAGCCATGTATCTCCATGGAGGTGTTTTAGTTATCTCACTGCACGACAGCCATATATCTCCATGGTGTTTCAGTAATCTCACTGCATGCCAGCCATGAATCTCATGGAGGTGTTTTAGTTATCTCACTGCATGACAGCCATGAATCTCATGAAGGTATTTTAGTTATCTCACTGCATGACAGCCATGTATCTCCACGGACGTGTTTTAGTTATCTCACTGCATGACAGCCATGTATCTCCATGGAGGTGTTTTAGTTTTCTCACTGCACGACAGCCATGTGTCTCCATGGTGTGTTAGTTATCTCAATGCATGACAGCCATGTATCTCCATGGAGGTGTTTTAGATATCTAACTGCATGACAGCCATGTACTGTAACTCCATGAAGGTGTTTTAGTAATATCACTGCATGACAGCTATGTTTCTCCATGGAGGTCTTTTAGTTATCTCACTGCATGACAGCCATGTTTCTCCATGGAGTTGTTTAAGTTATCTCACTGCATGACAGCCATGTATCTCAATGGTGTTTTAGTTATCTCCCTGCATTACAGCCATGTAACACATGGAGGTATTTTAGTTATCTCACTGCATGACAGCCATGTATCTCCTTGGTGTGTTAGTTATCTCAATGCATGACAGCCATGTATCTCATGGAGGTGTTTTAGTTATCTCACTTTATGACAGCCATGTATCTCCATGGTGTTATAGTTATCTCAATGCATGACAGCCATGTATCTCCATGGTGTTTTAGATATCTCACTGCATGACAGCCATGTACTGTATCTCAATGGAGGTATTTTAGTAATCTCACTGCATGACAGCCATGTATCTCTTGAAAGTATTTTAGTTATCTCACTGCATGATAGCCATGTATCTCCATGGAGGTGTTTTAGTTATCTCACTGCATGACAGCCATGTATCTCATGGAGTTGTTTTAGCTATCTCACCGCTTGACAACCATGTATCTCTAATGAGGTGTTTTAGTTATCTCACTGCATGACAGTCATTTATCTCATTGAGGTGTATTAGTTATCGCACTGCATGACAGCCATGTAACTCCATGGAGTTGTTTTAGTTATCTCACTGCATGACAGCCATGTGTCTCATGGAGGTATTTTAGTTATCTCACTGCATGACAGCCATGTATCTCATGGAGGTATTTTAGTTATCTCACTGCATGACAGCCATGTATCTCATGGAGGTGTTTTAGTTATGTCACTGCATGACAGCCATGTATCTCCATGGAGTTGTTTTAGTTATCTCACTGCATGACAGCCATGTATCTCCATGGTGTTTCAGTTATCTCACTGCATGACAGCCATGTATCTCCATGGAGTGTTTTAGTTATCTCACTGCCACGACAGCCATATATCTCCATGGTGTTTCAGTAATCTCACTGCATGCCAGCCATGAATCTCATGGAGGTGTTTTAGTTATCTCACTGCATGACAGCCATGTATCTCCATGGAGGTGTTTTAGTTTTCTCACTGCACGACAGCCATGTGTCTCCATGGTGTGTTAGTTATCTCAATGCATGACAGCCATGTATCTCCATGGAGGTGTTTTAGATATCTAACTGCATGACAGCCATGTACTGTAACTCCATGAAGGTGTTTTAGTAATATCACTGCATGACAGCTATGTTTCTCCATGGAGGTCTTTTAGTTATCTCACTGCATGACAGCCATGTTTCTCCATGGAGTTGTTTAAGTTATCTCACTGCATGACAGCCATGTATCTCAATGGTGTTTTAGTTATCTCCCTGCATTACAGCCATGTAACACATGGAGGTATTTTAGTTATCTCACTGCATGACAGCCATGTATCTCCTTGGTGTGTTAGTTATCTCAATGCACTTGAGCAGCCATGTATCTCATGGAGGTGTTTTAGTTATCTCACTTTATGACAGCCATGTATCTCCCATGGTGTTATAGTTATCTCAATGCATGACAGCCATGTATCTCCATGGTGTTTTAGATATCTCACTGCATGACAGCCATGTACTGTATCTCAATGGAGGTATTTTAGTAATCTCACTGCATGACAGCCATGTATCTCTTGAAAGTATTTTAGTTATCTCACTGCATGATAGCCATGTATCTCCATGGAGGTGTTTTAGTTATCTCACTGCATGACAGCCATGTATCTCATGGAGTTGTTTAGCTATCTCACCGCTTGACAACCATGTATCTCTAATGAGGTGTTTTAGTTATCTCACTGCATGACAGTCATTTATCTCATTGAGGTGTATTAGTTATCGCACTGCATGACAGCCATGTAACTCCATGGAGTTGTTTTAGTTATCTCACTGCATGACAGCCATGTGTCTCATGGAGGTATTTAGTTATCTCACTGCATGACAGCCATGTATCTCATGGAGGTATTTTAGTTATCTCACTGCATGACAGCCATGTATCTCATGGAGGTGTTTTAGTTATGTCACTGCATGACAGCCATGTATCTCCATGGAGTTGTTTTAGTTATCTCACTGCATGACAGCCATGTATCTCCATGGTGTTTCAGTTATCTCACTGCATGACAGCCATGTATCTCCATGGAAGTGTTTTAGTTATCTCACTGCACGACAGCCATATATCTCCATGGTGTTTCAGTAATCTCACTGCATGCCAGCCATGAATCTCATGGAGGTGTTTTAGTTATCTCACTGCATGACAGCCATGAATCTCATGAAGGTATTTTAGTTATCTCACTGCATGACAGCCATGTATCTCCACGGACGTGTTTTAGTTATCTCACTGCATGACAGCCATGTATCTCTCCATGGAGGTGTTTAGTTTTCTCACTGCCACGACAGCCATGTGTCTCCATGGTGTGTTAGTTATCTCAATGCATGACAGCCATGTATCTCCATGGAAGTGTTTTAGATATCTAACTGCATGACAGCCATGTACTGTAACTCCATGAAGGTGTTTTTAGTAATATCACTGCATGACAGCTATGTTTCTCCATGGAAGTCTTTAGTTATCTCACTGCATGACAGCCATGTTTCTCCATGGAGTTGTTTAAGTTATCTCACTGCATGACAGCCATGTATCTCAATGGTGTTTAGTTATCTCCCTGCATTACAGCCATGTAACTCATGGAGGTATTTTAGTTATCTCACTGCATGACAGCCATGTATCTCCTTGGTGTGTTAGTTATCTCAATGCATGACAGCCATGTATCTCATGGAAGTGTTTTAGTTATCTCACTTTATGACAGCCATGTATCTCCATGGTGTTATAGTTATCTCAATGCATGACAGCCATGTATCTCCATGGTGTTTTAGATATCTCACTGCATGACAGCCATGTACTGTATCTCAATGGAGGTATTTTAGTAATCTCACTGCATGACAGCCATGTATCTCTTGAAAGTATTTTAGTTATCTCACTGCATGATAGCCATGTATCTCCATGGAGGTGTTTTAGTTATCTCACTGCATGACAGCCATGTATCTCATGAAGTTGTTTTAGCTATCTCACCGCTTGACAACCATGTATCTCTAATGAGGTGTTTTAGTTATCTCACTGCATGACAGTCATTTATCTCATTGAGGTGTATTAGTTATCGCACTGCATGACAGCCATGTATCTCCATGGTGTGTTAGTTATCTCCCTGCATGACAGCCATGTGTCTCATGGAGGTATTTTAGTTATCTCAATGCATGACAGCAAAGTATCTCATGGAGGTGTTTTAGTTATCTCACTTTATGACAGCCATGTATCTCCATGGTGTTATAGTTATCTCACTGCATGACAGCCATGTATCTCCATGGTGTTTTAGATATCTCACTGCATGACAGCCATGTACTGTATCTCAATGGAGGTATTTTAGTAATCTCACTGCATGACAGCCATGTATCTCTTGAAAGTATTTTAGTTATCTCACTGCATGATAGCCATGTATCTCCATGGAGGTGTTTTAGTTATCTCACTGCATGATAGCCATGTATCTCATGGAGGTATTTTAGTTATCTCATTGCAAGACAGCAATTTATCTCCATGGTGTTGTAGTTATCTCCCTGCATGACAGCCATGTATCTCATGGAGGTGTTTTAGTTATCTCACTGCATGACAGCCATGTATCTCATGGGGTTATTTTAGTTATCTCCCTGCATGACAGCCATGTGTCTCATGGAGGTGTTTCAGTTATCTCACTGCATGACAGCCATGTATCTCCTTGGAGGTGTTTTAGTTTTCTCACTGCATGACAGCCATGTATCTCATGGAGGTGTTTTAGTTATCTCACTGCATGACAGCCATGTATCTCCATGGAGTTGTTTTAGTTATCTCACTGCATGATAGCCAAGTATCTCATGGAGGTATTTTAGTTATCTCATTGCAAGACAGCCATGTATCTCATGGAGGTGTTTTAGTTATCTCACTGCATGACAGCCATGTATCTCCATGGAGGTGTTTTATCTATCTCACTGCATGACAACCATGTTTCTCTAATGAGGTGTTTTAGTTATCTCACTGCATGACAGTCATGTATCTCAGGCAGGTGTTTTAGTTATGTCACTGCATGACAGCCATGTATCTCCATGGAGTTGTTTTAGTTATCTCACTGCATGACAGCCATTTGTCTCATGGAGGTATTTTAGTTATCTCACTGAATGACAGCCATGTATCTCTAATGAGGTGTTTTATTTATCTCACTGCATGACAGCCATGTATCTCATGGAGGTGTTTTATTTATCTCGCTGCATGACAGCCATGTATCTCATGGAGGTGTTTTAGTTATCTCCCTTAATGACAGCTATGTGTCTCATGGAGGTATTTTAGTTATCTCACTGCATGACAGCCATGTATCTCATGGAGGTATTTTATTTATCTCATTGCAAGACAGCCTAGTATCTCCATGGTGTTGTAGTTATCTCCCTGCATGACAGCCATGTATCTCATGGAGGTGTTTTAGTTATCTCACTGCATGACAGCCATGTATCTCCATGGAGTTGTTTTAGTTATCTCACTGCATGACAGCCATTTGTCTCATGGAGGTATTTTAGTTATCTCACTGAATGACAGCCATGTATCTCTAATGAGGTGTTTTATTTATCTCACTGCATGACAGCCATGTATCTCATGGAGGTATTTTATTTATCTCATTGCAAGACAGCCTAGTATCTCCATGGTGTTGTAGTTATCTCCCTGCATGACAGCCATGTATCTCATGGAGGTGTTTTAGTTATCTCACTGCATGACAGCCATGTATCTCATGGGGTTATTTTAGTTATCTCCCTGCATGACAGCCATGTGTCTCATGGAGGTGTTTCAGTTATCTCACTGCATGACAGCCATGTATCTCCTTGGAGGTGTTTTAGTTTTCTCACTGCATGACAGCCATGTATCTCATGGAGGTGTTTTAGTTATCTCACTGCATGACAGCCATGTATCTCCATGGAGTTGTTTTAGTTATCTCACTGCATGATAGCCAAGTATCTCATGGAGGTATTTTAGTTATCTCATTGCAAGACAGCCATGTATCTCATGGAGGTGTTTTAGTTATCTCACTGCATGACAGCCATGTATCTCCATGGAGTTGTTTTAGTTATCTCACTGCATGATAGCCAAGTATCTCATGGAGGTATTTTAGTTATCTCATTGCAAGACAGCCATGTATCTCCATGGAGTTGTTTTAGTTATCTCACTGCATGACAGCCATTTGTCTCATGGAGGTATTTTAGTTATCTCACTGAATGACAGCCATGTATCTCTAATGAGGTGTTTTATTTAGCTCACTGCATGACAGCCATGTATCTCATGGAGGTGTTTTATTTATCTCGCTGCATGACAGCCATGTATCTCATGGAGGTGTTTTAGTTATCTCCCTTAATGACAGCTATGTGTCTCATGGAGGTATTTTAGTTATCTCACTGCATGACAGCCATGTATCTCATGGAGGTATTTTATTTATCTCATTGCAAGACAGCCTAGTATCTCCATGGTGTTGTAGTTATCTCCCTGCATGACAGCCATGTATCTCATGGAAGTGTTTTAGTTATCTCACTGCATGACAGCCATGTATCTCCATGGTGTTATAGTTATCTCACTGCATGACAGCCATGTATCTCATGGAGGTGTTTTAGTTATCTCCCTTAATGACAGCTATGGGTCTCATGGAGGTATTTTAGTTATCTCACTGCATGACAGCCATGTATCTCTTGGAGGTATTTTATTTATCTCATTGCAAGACAGCCTAGTATCTCCATGGTGTTGTAGTTATCTCCCTGCATGACAGCCATGTATCTCATGGAGGTGTTTTAGTTATCTCACTGCATGACAGCCATGTATCTCCATGGTGTTATAGTTATCTCACTGCATGACAGCCATGTATCTCATGGAGGTGTTTTATTTATCTCGCTGCATGACAGCCATGTATCTCATGGAGGTGTTTTAGTTATCTCCCTTAATGACAGCTATGTGTCTCATGGAGGTATTTTAGTTATCTCACTGCATGACAGCCATGTATCTCATGGAGGTATTTTATTTATCTCATTGCAAGACAGCCTAGTATCTCCATGGTGTTGTAGTTATCTCCCTGCATGACAGCCATGTATCTCATGGAGGTGTTTTAGTTATCTCACTGCATGACAGCCATGTGTCTCCATGGTGTTATAGTTATCTCACTGCATGACAGCCATGTATCTCATGGAGGTGTTTTAGTTATCTCCCTTAATGACAGCTATGGGTCTCATGGAGGTATTTTAGTTATCTCACTGCATGACAGCCATGTATCTCATGGAGGTATTTTATTTATCTCATTGCAAGACAGCCTAGTATCTCCATGGTGTTGTAGTTATCTCCCTGCATGACAGCCATGTATCTCATGGAGGTGTTTTAGTTATCTCACTGCATGACAGCCATGTATCTCCATGGTGTTATAGTTATCTCACTGCATGACAGCCATGTATCTCATGGAGGTGTTTTAGTTATCTCCCTTAATGACAGCTATGGGTCTCATGGAGGTATTTTAGTTATCTCACTGCATGACAGCCATGTATCTCCATGGAGTTGTTTTAGTTATCTCACTGCATGACAGCCATTTGTCTCATGGAGGTATTTTAGTTATCTCACTGAATGACAGCCATGTATCTCTAATGAGGTGTTTTATTTATCTCACTGCATGACAGCCATGTATCTCATGGAGGTATTTTATTTATCTCATTGCAAGACAGCCTAGTATCTCCATGGTGTTGTAGTTATCTCCCTGCATGACAGCCATGTATCTCATGGAGGTGTTTTAGTTATCTCACTGCATGACAGCCATGTATCTCATGGGGTTATTTTAGTTATCTCCCTGCATGACAGCCATGTGTCTCATGGAGGTGTTTCAGTTATCTCACTGCATGACAGCCATGTATCTCCTTGGAGGTGTTTTAGTTTTCTCACTGCATGACAGCCATGTATCTCATGGAGGTGTTTTAGTTATCTCACTGCATGACAGCCATGTATCTCCATGGAGTTGTTTTAGTTATCTCACTGCATGATAGCCAAGTATCTCATGGAGGTATTTTAGTTATCTCATTGCAAGACAGCCATGTATCTCATGGAGGTGTTTTAGTTATCTCACTGCATGACAGCCATGTATCTCCATGGAGTTGTTTTAGTTATCTCACTGCATGATAGCCAAGTATCTCATGGAGGTATTTTAGTTATCTCATTGCAAGACAGCCATGTATCTCCATGGAGTTGTTTTAGTTATCTCACTGCATGACAGCCATTTGTCTCATGGAGGTATTTTAGTTATCTCACTGAATGACAGCCATGTATCTCTAATGAGGTGTTTTATTTAGCTCACTGCATGACAGCCATGTATCTCATGGAGGTGTTTTATTTATCTCGCTGCATGACAGCCATGTATCTCATGGAGGTGTTTTAGTTATCTCCCTTAATGACAGCTATGTGTCTCATGGAGGTATTTTAGTTATCTCACTGCATGACAGCCATGTATCTCATGGAGGTATTTTATTTATCTCATTGCAAGACAGCCTAGTATCTCCATGGTGTTGTAGTTATCTCCCTGCATGACAGCCATGTATCTCATGGAGGTATTTTATTTATCTCATTGCAAGACAGCCTAGTATCTCCATGGTGTTGTAGTTATCTCACTGCATGACAGCCATGTATCTCCATGGTGTTATAGTTATCTCACTGCATGACAGCCATGTATCTCATGGAGGTGTTTTAGTTATCTCCCTTAATGACAGCTATGGGTCTCATGGAGGTATTTTAGTTATCTCACTGCATGACAGCCATGTATCTCTTGGAGGTATTTTATTTATCTCATTGCAAGACAGCCTAGTATCTCCATGGTGTTGTAGTTATCTCCCTGCATGACAGCCATGTATCTCATGGAGGTGTTTTAGTTATCTCACTGCATGACAGCCATGTATCTCCATGGTGTTATAGTTATCTCACTGCATGACAGCCATGTATCTCATGGAGGTGTTTTATTTATCTCGCTGCATGACAGCCATGTATCTCATGGAGGTGTTTTAGTTATCTCCCTTAATGACAGCTATGTGTCTCATGGAGGTATTTTAGTTATCTCACTGCATGACAGCCATGTATCTCATGGAGGTATTTTATTTATCTCATTGCAAGACAGCCTAGTATCTCCATGGTGTTGTAGTTATCTCCCTGCATGACAGCCATGTATCTCATGGAGGTGTTTTAGTTATCTCACTGCATGACAGCCATGTGTCTCCATGGTGTTATAGTTATCTCACTGCATGACAGCCATGTATCTCATGGAGGTGTTTTAGTTATCTCCCTTAATGACAGCTATGGGTCTCATGGAGGTATTTTAGTTATCTCACTGCATGACAGCCATGTATCTCATGGAGGTATTTTATTTATCTCATTGCAAGACAGCCTAGTATCTCCATGGTGTTGTAGTTATCTCCCTGCATGACAGCCATGTATCTCATGGAGGTGTTTTAGTTATCTCACTGCATGACAGCCATGTATCTCCATGGTGTTATAGTTATCTCACTGCATGACAGCCATGTATCTCATGGAGGTGTTTTAGTTATCTCCCTTAATGACAGCTATGGGTCTCATGGAGGTATTTTAGTTATCTCACTGCATGACAGCCATGTATCTCATGGAGGTGTTTTAGCTATCTCACTGCATGACAACCATGTATCTCTAATGAGGTGTTTTAGTTATCTCACTGCATGACAGCCATGTATCTCCATGGAGGTGTTTTAGCTATCTCACTGCATGACAACCATGTATCTCTAATGAGGTGTTTTAGTTATCTCACTGCATGACAGCCATGTATCTCATGGAGGTGTTTTAGTTATCTCACTGCATGACAGCCATGTATCTCCATGGTGTTATAGTTATCTCACTGCATGACAGCCATGTATCTCATGGAGGTGTTTTAGTTATCTCCCTTAATGACAGCTATGTGTCTCATGGAGGTATTTTAGTTATCTCACTGCATGACAGCCATGTATCTCAATGGTGTGTTAGTTATCTCACTGCATGACAGCCATGTATCTCCATGGTGTTTTAGATATCTCACTGCATGACAGCCATGTACTGTATCTCAAAGGAGGTTTTTTAGTAGTCTCACTGCATGACAGCCATGTATCTCCATGGAGGTGTTTTAGTTATCTCACTGCTTGACAACCATGTATCTCTAATGAGGTGTTTTAGTTATCTCACTGCATGACAGCCATGTATCTCCATGGAGGTGTTTTAGCTATCTCACTGCATGACAACCATGTATCTCTAATGAGGTGTTTTAGTTATCTCACTGCATGACAGTCATGTTTCTCATGGAGGTGTTTTAGTTATCTCACTGCATGACAGCCATGTATCTCTAATGAGGTGTTTTATTTATCTCATTGCAAGACAGCCATGTATCTCATGGAGGTGTTTTACTTATCTCGCTGCATGACAGCCATGTTTCTCCATGGTGTTGTTGTTTTCTCTCTGCATGACAGCCATGTATCTCATGGAGGTGTTTTAGTTATCTACTGCATGACAGCCATGTATCTCCTTGGAGGTGTTTTAGTTTTCTCACTGCATGACAGCCATGTATCTCATGGAGGTATTTTAGTTATCTCATTGCAAGACAGCCTAGTATCTCCATGGTGTTGTAGTTATCTCCCTGCATGACAGCCATGTATCTCATGGAGGTGTTTTAGTTATCTCACTGCATGACAGCCATGTATCTCCATGGTGTTATAGTTATCTCACTGCATGACAGCCATGTATCTCATGGAGGTGTTTTAGTTATCTCCCTTAATGACAGCTATGGGTCTCATGGAGGTATTTTAGTTATCTCACTGCATGACAGCCATGTATCTCATGGAGGTGTTTTAGCTATCTCACTGCATGACAACCATGTATCTCTAATGAGGTGTTTTAGTTATCTCACTGCATGACAGCCATGTATCTCCATGGAGGTGTTTTAGCTATCTCACTGCATGACAACCATGTATCTCTAATGAGGTGTTTTAGTTATCTCACTGCATGACAGCCATGTATCTCATGGAGGTGTTTTAGTTGTCTCACTGCATGACAGCCATGTATCTCCATGGTGTTATAGTTATCTCACTGCATGACAGCCATGTATCTCATGGAGGTGTTTTAGTTATCTCCCTTAATGACAGCTATGTGTCTCATGGAGGTATTTTAGTTATCTCACTGCATGACAGCCATGTATCTCAATGGTGTGTTAGTTATCTCACTGCATGACAGCCATGTATCTCCATGGTGTTTTAGATATCTCACTGCATGACAGCCATGTACTGTATCTCAAAGGAGGTTTTTTAGAAGTCTCACTGCATGACAGCCATGTATCTCCATGGAGGTGTTTTAGTTATCTCACTGCTTGACAACCATGTATCTCTAATGAGGTGTTTTAGTTATCTCACTGCATGACAGCCATGTATCTCCATGGAGGTGTTTTAGCTATCTCACTGCATGACAGCCATGTATCTCTAATGGAGGTGTTTTAGTTATCTCACTGCATGACAGTCATGTTTCTCATGGAGGTGTTTTAGTTATCTCACTGCATGACAGCCATGTATCTCTAATGAGGTGTTTTATTTATCTCATTGCAAGACAGCCATGTATCTCATGGAGGTGTTTTACTTATCTCGCTGCATGACAGCCATGTTTCTCCATGGTGTTGTTGTTTCTCTCTGCATGACAGCCATGTATCTCATGGAGGTGTTTTAGTTATCTCACTGCATGACAGCCATGTATCTCCATGGAGGTGTTTTAGTTTTCTCACTGCATGACAGCCATGTATCTCATGGAGGTATTTTAGTTATCTCCCTGCATGACAGCCATGTATCTCATGGAGGTGTTTTAGTTATCTCCCTGCATGACAGCCATGTATCTCTATTGAGGTGTTTTAGTTATCTCACTGCATGACAGCCATGTATCTCCATGGAGTTGTTTTAGTTATCTCACTGCATGACAGCCATGTATCTCTAATGGAGGTATTTTAGTTATCTCATTGCAAGACAGCCATGTATCTCATGGAGGTGTTTTACTTATCTCGCTGCATGACAGCCATGTTTCTCCATGGTGTTGTTGTTGTCTCCCTGCATGACAGCCATGTATCTCATGGAGGTGTTTTAGTTATCTCACTGCATGACAGCCATGTATCTCCTTGGAGGTGTTTTAGTTTTCTCACTGCATGACAGCCATGTATCTCATGGAGGTATATTAGTTATCTCATTGCAAGACAGCCTAGTATCTCCATGGTGTTTTAGTTATCTACTGCATGACAGCCATGTATCTCCTTGGAGGTGTTTTAGTTTTCTCATTGCAAGACAGCCTAGTATCTCCATGGTGTTGTAGTTATCTCCCTGCATGACAGCCATGTATCTCATGGAGGTGTTTTAGTTATCTCCCTGCATGACAGCCATGTATCTCATTGAGGTGTTTTAGTTATCTCACTGCATGACAGCCATGTATCTCCATGGAGTTGTTTTAGTTATCTCACTGCATGATAGCCATGTATCTCATGGAGGTATTTTAGTTATCTCATTGCAAGACAGCCATGTATCTCATGGAGGTGTTTTACTTATCTCGCTGCATGACAGCCATGTTTCTCCATGGTGTTGTTGTTGTCTCCCTGCATGACAGCCATGTATCTCATGGAGGTGTTTTAGTTATCTCACTGCATGACAGCCATGTATCTCCTTGGAGGTGTTTTAGTTTTCTCACTGCATGACAGCCATGTATCTCATGGAGGTATATTAGTTATCTCATTGCAAGACAGCCTAGTATCTCCATGGTGTTGTAGTTATCTCCCTGCATGACAACCATGTATCTCTAATGAGGTGTTTTATTTATCTCGCTGCATGACAGCCATGATTCTCCATGGTGTTGTTGTTGTCTCCCTGCATGACAGCCATGTATCTCATGGAGGTGTTTTAGTTATCTCACTGCATGACAGCCATGTATCTCATTGAGGTGTTTTAGTTATCTCACTGCATGACAGCCATGTATCTCCATGGAGTTGTTTTAGTTATCTCACTGCATGATAGCCATGTATCTCATGGAGGTATTTTAGTTATCTCATTGCAAGACAGCCATGTATCTCATGGAGGTGTTTTACTTATCTCGCTGCATGACAGCCATGTTTCTCCATGGTGTTGTTGTTGTCTCCCTGCATGACAGCCATGTATCTCATGGAGGTGTTTTAGTTATCTCACTGCATGACAGCCATGTATCTCCTTGGAGGTGTTTTAGTTTTCTCACTGCATGACAGCCATGTATCTCATGGAGGTATATTAGTTATCTCATTGCAAGACAGCCTAGTATCTCCATGGTGTTGTAGTTATCTCCCTGCATGACAGCCATGTATCTCATGGAGGTGTTTTAGTTATCTCACTGCATGACAGCCATGTATCTCCATGGTGTTATAGTTATCTCACTGCATGACAGCCATGTATCTCCATGGAGGTGTTTTAGTTATCTCCCTTAATGACAGCTATGTGTCTCATGGAGGTATTTTAGTTATCTCACTGCATGACAGCCATGTATCTCATGGAGGTGTTTTAGTTATCTCCCTTAATGACAGCTATGTGTCTCATGGAGGTATTTTAGTTATCTCACTGCATGACAGCCATGTATCTCAATGGTGTGTTAGTTATCTCACTGCATTACAGCCATGTATCTCCATGGTGTTTTAGATATCTCACTGCATGACAGCCATGTACTGTATCTCAAAGGAGGTATTTTAGTAGTCTCACTGCATGACAGCCATGTATCTCCATGGAGGTGTTTTAGATATCTCACTGCATGACAACCATGTATCTCTAATGAGGTGTTTTAGTTATCTCACTGCATGACAGCCATGTATCTCCATGGAGGTGTTTTAGCTATCTCACTGCATGACAGCCATGTTTCTCCATGGTGTTGTTGTTGTCTCCCTGCATGACAGCCATGTATCTCATGGAGGTGTTTTAGTTATCTCACTGCATGACAGCCATGTATCTCATGGAGGTGTTTTAGCTATCTCACTGCATGACAGCCATGTATCTCCACGCATGTGTTTTAGTTATCTCCCTGCATGACAGCCATGTTTCTCATGGAGGCGTTTTAGTTATCTCACTTCATGACAGCCATATATCTCCTCGAAGGTGTTTTTGGAGGAGGGAACCACCCACAGATGGAAGTGAAGATCTGTGGGTGTGCATTCTCTCTCTCTACCTCCATCTCTCTTTCTCTCTCTCTACATCCCTCTCTCGCTCTCTGTCTCTCTCTCTATATATATCTCTCTCTATCTTATTATCTATCTCTTTCTCTCACTCTCTTTCTCTCTCTCTGTCTCTCTACCTACATTTCTTCCTCCCTCTCTCTACCTCAATCTCTCTCTCTTTATCCCTCATGTTTTCTCACTTCCTACATCTCTCCCTCTCTCTCCCTCAATCTCTCTCTTCTCTACCTACATCTCTCCCGCCTCCCCACCTCCATCTCTCTCTCTTTCTCTTTCTTTACATCCCTCTCTCTCTCTGTCTTTCTTTCTACCTACATCTCTCCCTCTGTATTCCTCCCACCCTCCCTCCCTCCGTCTCTCTCTCTCTCTCCCTCAATCCCTCTCTGAGACAGACAGAGGGAGCAGTTGCTGGTTGTTTGTAGTTGTGGGTCCCCGTGAATATTTGCCTCCCCAATTTTGGCTTATAAATAAACTGAGTGGATGGACAAGCTGGCAGGGATCTATCTCTCTCTCTCTCTCTCTCTCTCTCTCTCTCTCTCTCTCTCTCTCTCTCTCTCTCTCTCTCTCTCTCTCTCTCTCTCTCAAGCCTATGGTACCCTCCCGTCTGTGTTACTGTAAGCCTATGGTACCGTCTGTGTTACTGTAAAGCCTATGGTACCCTCCCATCTGTATTACTGTAAAGCCTATGGTACCTAGGGCTGTGGCGGTCACGAAATTTGTCAGCAGGTGTCAACCAAATAACTGTCGGTCTCAAGGTAATTGACCGTTAATTAACATAAACACATGTAGCATCTCCTGGCTTCCAAACATCCATTTAAAAAAAGTATAATAAATCAATGTAATATAACCTAAACCTTCAGAATAAATCCATTATTTATTTTAGACAGGTCTAAAGAAGCATGATATGAAGAAAATGTAGTCTGTTTCAGAAGAAAAGAATAGCATACTCTGATTTGTCCTTAAGTTAGGTCCTGATGTGGCTATGCCAAATGGCTATGGGCTACTAGTTAATTTAGCAGACAATATTTGGTTATAATTACATGGCATTATTTTGTATTATGTTATTGTATGAATAATACAATTGAACAAAGCTGAATAAAATACAAATATTTTCTCCAAAAGATTAAAGGTTAACAAAGAAATAGATACTCCTATATGCTTCATTTAGAGTTATTCATGTTACTTCAGTTGTTCTACTGTCACGATCCTCGGAAGGGACAGACCAAGGCGCAGCGAGGTATCCAGTATACATGTTTATTTAACAACGGAACTGGGACAAAAAGTAACAAGACGAACGTAACGAAGATCGTGAAGCTGAACATAACATGTGAACTAATCAAGCTATGTACAAACAATAACCCACAAAATCTATACAAAAACTCCAAACATATATATGGTTCCCAATTAGAGACAAAGACACACAGCTGCCTCTAATTGGGAACCATTACTCCAACATAGAAATATAACACCTAGAACATTAAAACCCCTACACCAAAAACAAAACTAACCACACCAGCCTGTCTTCTCAGGCCTGGACGTGACAGTACCCCCCCCCCAAAGGCGCGGACTCCGAATGCGCCACAAGTCCATGGGGCGGGTCTTCGGGTGGGTTTTTTAGTCCCATGTGGCGGCTCCGGTGCCGGCCGCGCTGGTCCGAGGTCACGCACCGGAGGCCCTGGGCCATTTGCAGGACTGGGGACCCACTCTGGCGGCCCCGGACTGGGGACCCTCTCTGGCGGCCCCGGACTGGGGACCCTCACTGGCGGCCCCGGACTGGGGACCCTCACTGGCGGCCCCGGACTGGGGACCCTCACTGGCGGCCCCGGACTGGGGACCCTCACTGGCGGCCCCGGACTGGGGACCCTCACTGGCAGCTCCGGACTGGGGACCCTCACTGGCGGCTCCGGACAGGGGACCTTCTCTGGAGGTCCCGGACTGGGGACCTTCTCTGGAGGTCCCGGACAGGGGACCTTCTCTGGAGGTCCCAGACAGGGGACCTTCTCTGGAGGTCCCAGACAGGGGACGCGCACTGGCCTTCTGGTGCGGGGAGCAGGAACCGGCCGTACTGGGCTCATTAAGCGCACTGGCACTCTGGTGTGGGGAGCAGGAACCGGCCGTACTGGGCTCATTAAGCGCACTGGCACTCTGGTGCGGGGAGCAGGAACCGGCCGTACTGAGCTCATTACGCACACTGGCACTCTGGTGCGGGGAGCAGGAATTTGGCCGTACTGGGCTCATTAAGCGCACTGGCACTCTGGTGCGGGGAGCAGGAACCGGCCGTACTGGGCTCATTAAGCGCACTGGCACTCTGGTGCGGGGAGCAGGAACCGGCCGTACTGGGCTCATAAAGCGCACTGGCACTCTGGTGCGGGGAGCAGGAACCGGGGGTACTGGGCTCATTACGCACACTGGCACTCTGGTGCGGGGAGCAGGGACAGGACGTGCTGGGTCCACGACGGGCACAGGGATCCTGGAGCGTGGAGCAGGAACAGGACGTACTGAGTCCACGAAGGGCACAGGAATCCTGGTGCGTAGAACAGGGATCCTGGACCGTGGAACAGGGACAGGACATGCTAGGTCCACGACGGGCACAGGGAGCCTGGTGCGCAGAGCCGGAACAGGACGTGCTGGGCTGTGGATGCGAACCGGAGACCCCACACGCAGAACCGGTGCAGGATATCTCGGTCCCAGAAGGTGTACTGGCGACCTAGCGCGCAGAGCCGGCACCACTCTACCAGGTAGCACACTCACCGTAGCCTGACAGATGAGTGGAGCTGGAATCTCTCGCACAGGGCTGTGGACACGCACCGGAGACACAGTCCGCAGAACCGGTGCAGGATATCCTGGTCCAAGGAGGCGCACCGGAGACCAGGAGCGCTGAGCCGGCACCACTCTTCCAGGCTGCACACTCACCCTCCCTTGACAGATGAGTGGCGCTGGAATCTCTCGCACCGGGCTGTGAACGCGCACTGGAGATACCGTGTGCAAAACTGCAAAGCACAGCGTCTTACCAGTGCGACGCTCCCTCCAGAGAGCATGAGGAGTTGGCTCAGGAGTCCCTCCTGAACCGGCCAACCTCCTCGTGTGCCCCCCCAAAAAAGTTTTTTGGGGCCGCCTTTCGGGCTTCCTAGCCAGGCGAGTTCCAATAAACTTCTCTCTCTCTGGGTTCCATATACATCTTCGTAATATCGGCGCTCCGCTATTGCTGCTTCCAGCTCCTTTCTTGGACGGCGATATTCTCCAGGCTGATCCCAGGGTCCATCATCCTCCAGTTCTTCCTCCCAAATCCTGAACTCCCGGGTCTCTCGCCGCTTGGTCTTTTTGTGGTGGGTTATTCTGTCACGGTCCTTGGAAGGGACAGACCAAGGCGCAGTGAGGTATCCAGTATACATGTTTATTTAACAACGTAACTGGGACAAAAAGTAACAAGACGAACGTAACGAAGATCGTGAAGCTGAACATAACATGTGAACTAACCAAGCTATGTACAAACAATAACCCACAAAATCTATACGAAAACCCCAAACATATATATGGTTCCCAATTAGAGACAACAACACACAGCTGCCTCTAATTGGGAACCATTACTCCAACATAGAAATATAACACCTAGAACATAAAAACCCCTACACCAAAAACAAAACTAACCCCACCAGCCTGTCTTCTCAGGCCTGGACGTGACATCTACAAACGTTGGGCTATATGTTTTGATGTTTAATACATTGTAAGGCTGCAGGATGAGACTAAAGATGATTTGAAAAAAGTCACTTGAAAGGCATGAGCTCTGCGTAGTTTTTTGCTCAGGCTGTACACTCTCCAATAGTCTCTCATTCACAATTTGACAAGCACTTGATAATGCCTAGAATTTCACAGCGGCATCCCCTTTGTGGCCTTAATGCACCCCTAAAAAATCCATGAGTGCTGTGTTTTGCCCATCTCCCGGAGTGTGCAGCGCGATCCGAAGCGTCTCTCACTCACATGGCTCTCTGTCGCGTGATCGGGTCTTTCAGTAAGATCGGGGACGCAGCGACAGTACGGCTGTCCTTATCCAACTCCGAGGTGCGTACTGAGTATATTGGAAGAACTGTCCACATTTATTTTTCATCAGCCAACAAGATGAGTAGGCCTAACGAACAGCAAAAGCACTAGCCTAAAGTACAAAAGTCGACCGATTCTATTCTGTTTGAGAAATAAATATTACAAACTTTGTCTGGGACAGTTGTGGGATTTGATACATCCCAAATTAATACAACCACTAGCATAAAAAAAAAAAAATATGTTTCTGACGCAACAGATCAGAATGTTTAACTTAAATGTTGTTTAACTATTAGGCTACTTCTTCACATTATTAATCCAGCAATGCGCACACGGCAGTTGGCTATAAGCACGAATGTTCCATTAGCAGGAAAACACCATTATCAAAAGTGAACGCAAATGCAATTATGCACAAAATTCTTTTATTGGCCACTCCAATACATTGACTTTGTTGTCCTTAAGCCATTTTGCCACAACTTTGGAAGTATGCTTGGGGTCATTGTCCATTTGGAAGACCCATTTGCGACCAAGCTTTAACTTCCTGACTGATGTCTTGAGATGTTGCTTCAATATATCTACATAATTTTCCTGCCTCATGATGCCATCTATTTTGTGAAGTGCACCAGTCCCTCCTGCAGCAAAGAACCCCCACAACATGATGCTGCCACCCCTGTGCTTCATGGTTGGGATGGTGTTCTTCAGGATGGTGCCTCCCACTTTTTCCTCCAAACATAACAATGGTCATTATGGCCAAACAGTTCTATTTTTGTTTCATCAGACCAGCGGACATTCCTCAAAAAGTACAATGTTTTTCCCCATGTGCAATTGCAAACCGTAGTCTGGCTTTTTTTATGGCTGTTTTGGAGCAATGGCTTCTTCCTTGCTGAGTGGCCTTTCAGGTTATGTCGATATAGGACTCGTTTTGCTGGGGATATAGATACTTTTGTACATGTTTCCTCCAGCATCTTCACAAGGTCCTTTGCTGTTGTTCTGGGATTGATTTGCTCTTTTCGCACCAAAGTACGTTCATCTCTAGGAGAAAGAAGGTGTCTCCTTCCTGAGCGGTATGATGGCTGCGTGGTCCCATGGTGTTCATACTTGCGTACTATTGTTTGTCCAGATGAACGCGGTACCTTCAGGCGTTTGGAAATTGCTCCCAAGGATGAACCAGACTTGTGGAGGTTTTTTTCTGAGGTCTTGGCTGATTTCTTTAGATTTTCCCATGATGTCAAGCAAAGAGGCAATGAGTTTGAAGGTAGGCCTTGAAATACATCCACAGGTACACCTCCAATTGACTCAAATTATGTCATTCAGCCTATCAGAAGCTTCTAAAGCCATGACATTGTTTACTGGACTTGTTATGCAGTGAATTATAAGTGAAATAATCTGTCTGTAAACAATTGTTGGAAAAATTTGTGTCATGCACAAAGTAGATGTCCTAACCGACTTGCCAAAACTATAGTTTGTTAACAAGACATTTGTGGAGTGGCTGTAAAACTAATTTTAATGACTCCAACCTAAGTATGTAAACTTCCGACTTCAAATGTATATGTCAGTTAGGCTCTACACCCTTTGTAAAGCGGATTAAAGTGCTTAATTTTAAGAAGTTGTTTGGCCACTTTAGTTGTGATATGTAAGAGATTGCTGCCCTATGTTCATACAAGAGACCACAGAAAACGTATTTGATCAGACGTTAGTTTGTTTAATAACGATTGCAACCCGGAGTACACACTTACTGCAATTTCCCCTTTTTATCCCCTACTGTGGTTCACCCAGCCCAGGGTGAAGTCCCTTAACTTAATACCATATACGCTCAAAATTATCAGTTGCTAATACAAAGTTGTCACTGCTAGGCGGAGTTCAGCGTATTGTCTTATTGGCAGTTAGTTTCCCAACCATTCCTCTTATTGCTATCATGTGCTAAGAGTGGAAAATAGCATCAACAGAAACTGGCTTTGTTCCTTTTATCCATCTGTTACCAAAAGTATAGTTCTACACACAGTCATATGACTTGTTCAATTGTGTCACGACTTCAGCCGAAGTCGGTCCCTCTTCCTGTTCGGGCGGTGTTCGTCGTTCATCGTCACCGGTTTTCTAACCATCACCGATTCCTTCCTGTGTGTCTATTGGTTTTGATTGTTCACACCTGTTTTGTATTTCTCCCAATCACGCCCCTGTTATAATTTCCTCCTTTTCCCGTCTTCCCTTGAGCGTGATTGTTTTGTCTTTTGACAGATTAGGTTGCTACCGGTTTACTTCGTGCTCTGTGTAGGGCATTTGTTTTGTAAATTTCGGTACTCCGGTTGATGCAATCATACCCGTGTTTATTTTGGGGTTTTGTTTGGTAATGAGTATTGCTCTACTAGTGTGCCTGTATGTTCTCTGGCGACTACATTAAAAACTTCACAAGTACCAGCAGCAGAGGTGACTGTTTTGGAGAGCCTGGCGTGCCCAAAGTAAAATGCCTCCCATTTAGGCCCAGAAAATGGGATATGCATATATTTAGTACCATTGGATAGGAAACACTCTGAATTTTCCAAAACTGTTAACCATTTGTCTGTGAGTTAATCGGAACGCATATAGCAGGCAAAACCCTGAGGAATCTCTGTCCTGGAAAAAGTCATTTTGACACATTGCTCATTTTGGAACCCCTCCCCCTATTGAAAATGACCATATATAGGCATATGAATGCAGTACACGTCGCTTCCTTACTAACCTTCCATAAACAGCATGGCATGAGGACACCACGTTCTGAAAACTCTTCAGATTGCGTGCGCACGAGAAGGCGCGCGCAGTGTCTTATTTATCGTCTTTAGTGTTCAGTTTATATTCCGGCTGATTTATAATAGTAAATATACGTAAAAGTGTTCCTAAGGATACATTTAAAACTATGTTTGATTGTTTTTGGACAAGTTTATAGGTATAATTTGAACGAGTTGGCGCCGCGTTTCAATGAAGGAGTGGAGGCTGTCGTTTCTGATTATAACGCGCGAACCAAATGGAGGATTTATGGATAAAAGACGTTACTTTTTCTAACAAAAGAACCATGGATTGTCTTCGTTGGACACTTAGGATGACCTCAGCAGAAGTTCTTCAACAGGTAATTGATTTGTTTTCGCTGTGAAATGTGTTATGTGTGTGCCATGATGGCTAATCGATACATGGCTATTGGAAAATATGTGAGGTGCTAGCCTCAAACAAATGAATGTGCTGCTTTCGCCGTAAAGCCTTTTTGAAATCTGACAACGCTGTGATGTTGCCAAGAAACAGAGCTTTTGATGAGTATGGAACACTTGTATATTGCTGGATGTTTAATAATTCAACTTTCGGATTTTGAATTTGGCGCTTTAGATTTTCGCTGATAGTGTCGGGATGAGCCCGCTAGCGACCCACTGGTACTTGAGAAGTTTTTAAAGTATACTCATATTTTGCATATCTCCTGCGCCTGACTCCTTTCACACACCCTGGACAACTTACAAATTGACCTCTTAATGCACTTGTAATGTGTCTACCACTGATCCTTAATCTTAAAATGAATCAAAACATCAAGCATTGTACTTTTTTGTAATTACAGGTGTTCCTAAGTAACAGTTCATGCATACAATGTCTTTTCCAAACCCACGTGTCATCCTATAATGTACAGATATTATAAAATTCCTTACAGATACTAACCTTATTAAAACATATAGGCCTATGTGCTAGGCTACATGAGGTGTGCGACTATGATTCAAAAAGTTGCAAAAAAAGTATTTGTTTCTTATGCTGGGCATTATTGTTAAGGATCCTGTGTGTAGCTGGTGAAGAGGAGTCAGGCGCAGGACAGCAGATATGAGTGATAAACGTATTTACTCCAAAAATCACAAATACAAATCACATATACCGAGCCCACATTAACGGACCGTATGAACATACAGACAATCACTCACAAACAAACATAGGGGAACAGAGTGTTAAATAATGAACAAGTAATTGTGGGATTGAAACCAGATGTGTAAAACAAGACAAAAACAATGGAACATGAAAAGTGGATCGGCAATGGCTAGAAAACCGGTGACGTTGACCGCCGAACGCCACCCGAGCAAGGAGAGGGACCGACTTCGGCGGAAGTCGTGACAATTATTCACAAGTGATAATATATAATTCACAAGTGATAGGCTAATATTGTCACCCATCGGACTATTCTTAATTTTATCTTGTCTTTACATATATTAAATAATGTATGTGTGACATTTGTTTTAATTTAAATGGACCATTATCATGCACCTGTATCAAAACAGGGGCAGCAGGAAAACATTAATATGATCTATGCACTTAAAGGTCACTTTCCCCATAGTTCAATTGCATGCTAGCCAGGTATGCTATACTCCTGTTGTAAATATAAGCAATGTGCTTAATATTAGGAAAGTTGAGAAATAAATATATTAGACCTAGCCTATAGAAAGCTGATGGGATCCTCCTCTTTTTAGTAGAGGCCATCACTCTGTTTTCTCACGCAATTGCATAGCTTATAGAAATGTTGTGCAACATGAGCTCATGGGCTCTCATGAAGTGTTTGATTCGATTTTCAAATACATTTGCATTGATGTCAGAGTGATTTGAGGGACAATAGAGTGCTGAGTACCAGGCAGTTAGCAAGTTTGGTATGCTACTAATGACCATCAGAAGCATCAGAGCTTGGAGAAGCCTAATTACCACAACTAAATGGTCATGTGGAATTTGACTGCCTTCATGAGTCGTGACCGCCGGTGTGGAAATAATATGGTCACCGTAACAGCTCTAATGGTACCCTCCCCTCTCTGTTACTGTTAAGCCTTTGGTAGACATTGTTACAGATATGACACAGGGCCAAGGTTGTCTGTAGGTCAAAATTGTCTCTCCTTCCCTCCCACCCTCCTGCAGTAGAATGGGCTCAGTATGTATTAGTCAAACAGAGGCTGAGACTAATGACAGTGTGCATGGTGAGGGGGAATAATTGATATTACATGATTAACTGGTGTAATTGCTCTGCCTGTCATTACTGATTACACAGCCGGGAGAAGGCTGGGTTGATTGGGCCTCCATTCAAATGTCATCCTCGAGTGAGTGTGTTTTATTCGACATTCCCGATCATGAGGGGGAAAACCTCACATATAACAATATAGCAATATAACAATCAAGCAATGGATTTGACAAAATATGGAATGGAATGGTATCATTTTTCATAATTGAAACATTGTTAGTTTCATATTTTTTTCTGCAATTTCACCGGATGTTGTCGTAGGTGGACCGCTAGCGGTCCGCGAGCCCTAAGAGGATATTATTAATGTTTTCTAATCTCTGGATGTCATTACTTCTGTGATGGTTGAAGTCAAAGGATAAAAAAACTACTTTTCAAGGTGTTGTTCAATGCTTTCACTTTCATGGTGTTGTCTGACTCACTGGTAGATCAGTTAGAAGGCTAGCTGAATTCAAACATCAGAGATTTACATTTACATGTGTGTCTCTCTCTCTGTGTGTGTCTGTGTGTGTCTGTGTGAGTGAATGTCCAAGGCTACACCAGTCTATCGTGGTCCATCAGAACAGGTTCATGGGTAATAAACCTATTGCAGCACACCAAGTTCTCTTATGAATATGTATTAAACAAATACAAGTCTTTACAAATACAAATGTCTCTATTGTTAAATCATTAAAGCTCATTGCCTGAGATTAAATGTGCATTAGATCTTATTTAAACATAGTGATTCTCACGTTCTCAATGAAGACAAATGAACTGCTCTTAGTGCTCCGAGCTAAATCGTTATACAACCAGGAATGGAGATAAAAAAAAACTGATTACTAATTCATCAGCCATTGCTCTGAGCTACTTTTGATACTAGAGTACCTTTGTGTCCTCAATAAATTACAGAAAATAATTGAAAAAAAAAAAAAAAGTCCACACTGGAATGATGGTATAATTTGGCTGCAATTGTTTGAATCAGAAGTCAGAGAGTGAGTGTGTGAAGTCAGTCACAGATTCCAGACAATAGATAAAGACATGACAAATCATGCAAAGAAATATACAATAGCCAAAGCTTATCTAAGTGTTCTGCATTCACAAATACGTAACGGAAAAACAAAAACAACGACAAAATAATTAATAAAATGACAGAGCCCAGACACTACTGCATCTCATTACCAGACTCATAGTGGAATCATATAGCCAGACACTACTGTACCTCATTACCGGACTCATAGTGGAATCATATAGCCCAGACACTACTGTACCTCATTACTGGACTCATAGTGGAATCATATAGCCCAGACACTACTGTACCTCATTACTGGACTCATAGTGGAATCATATAGCCCAGACACTACTGTAGCTCATTACCAGACTCATAGTGGAATCATATAGCCCAGACACTACTGTACCTCATTACTGGACATAGTGGAGTCATATATCCCAGACACTACTGTACCTCATTACCAGACTCATAGAGGGGATCACTGAGTGCACATACTGATTACTTTTCCAATTTGCACTTTTAGCAGAAATTCAATGAACAGGCTATTGTTGCAGCACCTTTCCTGCATTAAAATGGCCAAATTGCCCTCTAGTGTCCTCATTGGTGAAATATTATTATAAATGCTCATACTTTCATCATTAATAAACATTGAAAAATGTTGTTTAAAAATAAAATAACATCCGGTGCTTCTATGCAACACGGTTTTGTTATATTTCAGTATATGAAGTGTAATATTGGAATGCAAACTCAAAATGTAATACATTTCAACTCTATTTCTGACATGGTACAGATGTCTTCTTTCATTTAAGCTCAAAACCATGTGTGCAGTATATAGATTTGCTTAAGACTACCAAGAAACACTCTGTGTGACCCTGATTTAGCCCACTGCAGTAAAAGGTTTAACTAATGAATGACTCGAATGTGAATTGGACTCTCCACAAGTCAATTAAATCCATTCAGATGCTGTGTAATTGTTTTTGCCTGCCTTAGGTATTAATGGCACATGACTGATACATCCAGTAATACCCATTCTCCCTGTCAATTCCTTCAAACTAGGTTTATATACTGTAGTCTCTCTCACACAGGCCTCTATCACTGTTGTTGGAATTTTTTGTCTATTTTACATTCGATGGGAGTGGGTGTGTGCCTGTGTGCGTGCATGTTTGTGTGTGTGTGTGTGTGTGTGAGCATGAATGTCTCCAGTGTGTGCTGGCTGTGTGTGGAGTGCCAAGGAGAACAGAAGCCCTGGGAGGGACGCAATGTTTAATAAACCATTGGGCAACATTTCTCCACTGCTGTGCTGAGATCAGGAGGCAAGGTTGTAAAGTGTCGCAGAGGGTGTTTGTGAGTTTGCTTGGTCCTTTATCTTTATGTGTGTGTTCTGCTCTGAACTGTGTCCAGGAGGCAGGTTTGCAGAGCATCCTTCAGGAAGCCGGTTTGGCTGATTAGCGTCCAGGAGGCAGGTTTGGCCGAGTAGCATTCAGGAGGCAGGTTTGGCCGAGGAGCTTTCAGGATGCAGGTTTGGCCGAGTAGTGTTCAGGATAAAGGTTTGGCCGAGTAGCGTTCGGGAGGCAGGTTTGGCCGAGGAGCGTTCGGGAGGCAGTTTTGGCCAAGGAGCGTTCGGGAGGCAGGTTTGGCAAGGTAGTGTTCAGGAAGCAGGTTTGGCTGAGGAGTGTTCAGGAGGCAGGTTTGGCCAAGGAGTGTTCAGGAGGCAGGTTTGATTAGTGTTGTTTCTTAACTTCTTAGCTGAGGTGTCGGTTTTGGATAGTCCGGTGTGCCCAAAGTAAAAGGCCTGACACTCAGGTCCAGAAACTAGGATATGCACATAATTAGTGCTATTGGATAGGAAACACTCTGAAGTTTCTAAGAGTGTTAGAATATTGTCTGTGAGTATAACAGAACTGATATAGCAGGCGAAAACCCGAGGAATTTCTGTCCTGGAAAAAGTGTTTTTTACACATTGCCTCATTTTGAACCCCTCCCTATTGAAAACAGCCATATATGGGAGTAAGATTGCAGTACCTATTGCTTCCACTGGATGTCAACAGTCTCTAGACAGTGTTTGGTGATGTTAGGTTGCTCTGGATGGTAATAGAAGAAGAATTTCAAACTAGTCATCGGATGTAAACAGAAGAGGAAGCGCGTTCACGGGTTCGCGCGTGCTGTGGTTTTTTCCTTTCCTATCGTCCAGTTTATAATCCGGTTGAAATATTATAGTAAATATACATAAAAGTGTTCCTAAGGATACATTATCAATGATGTTTGATTGTTCTTGGACAAGTGTATAGGTATAGGTTGAACGTGTTCTCTTCACGGTTCAATGGGCGAGTGGACGCTGTATTTTATGAACATAACGCGCCAACCAAACAGAGATTTATGGATATAATAAATAACTTTTTCTAACAATAGAACCATTGGATGTCTTCGTTGGAGACTTGGGAAGCCCTCAGCAGAAGTTCTTCGAAAGGTAAGGAATTTTATATTAGCGATTTGATGCGTTTTATGAGACCCGCTTTGGTTATGGATTTATGCTAATGCATAAAATATGAGAGGGGCTATCCTCAAACAATCAAATGTTGTGCTTTCGCCGTAAAGCCTTTTTGAAATCTGACAACGTTGTGATATTGCCAAGAATCAGAGCTTTTGATGACTATGCAACACTTGTATATTGATGAATGTTTAATAATTCAACTTTTGGATTTTGAATTTGTCGCCTTACATTTCACCGGGTAGTGCCTCACTGCTCCCTAAGTAGTTAAAGAGAAACACATTGGACCCCTGAGAAGACTGTGGGAAGACTGTGGGAAGGCTCTGGGAAGACACTGGGAAGACACTGGGAAGACTGTGGGAAGACTGTGGGAAGGCTCTGGGAAGACACTGGGAAGACACTGGGAAGACACTGGGAAGACTGTGGGAAGACTGTGGGAAGACTGTGGGAAGGCTCTGGGAAGACACTGGGAAGACACTGGGAAGACACTGGGAAGACTGTGGGAAGACTGTGGGAAAAATCTGGGAAGACCGTGGGTGCTCAGCGTGAGCAGTGTGTGTCTGGGACACAACCTAATCTGGTTTCAGTCCTTTAACCCTGGTCCTGGGAAAACACAGTTTGTGCAGGCTTTTGTTCCAGCCCAGCACTACCAATTTATTCCACTAATCAAGGTCTCCATAATGTGTGTTAGTACTGTGCTGAGTTTCCAGGAGCAAGGTTGAAGAAGCCTCGTTTGGTAGAGTGAATATCAGTCTCTCCACTACCAGGATTTTCCAATCTCTCATCACTCTGCCAACTGATTTGTTAGAAGGGGCCTTTGTTAATCCATTCCTGTTCAGTGGAAGCTTGGCTTCCACTCTTATGATATCTATTGGAGTGGGGATTGTGTGTGCACACAGTTAGTGCTGTCAGAGAGAGAGCGAGAAAGAGATGAGTTCTACTTTGCCAATGTGCCAGGGGAAGAGTCTCTGAAATTAGATTGCTTTATTTTGTTGTTTTACCACTCAAGATGGGGCCTGATCAACCAAATGGGGCTGTGGGAAAACTGGAGCACTACAAACTTGTATGCCCATCAGTATCCTGTGGTTGAGAGAATAGGCATCGATCCTCACATGCACACACACACACACACGTTCAGTCCTTTTGAAGCAAATAATGTGTGTGTGTGTTTGTGTGTGTGTGTGTGTCTTTACCTGTCGTGGTTTAGTGAGGGGGCAACTCAGATTAAAACCTCTTTGTTGCCAAGGAGACCACTCAGACAGAAGTGTTCCCGAGGCTCCTGGTGTCATTATGAAGCAATGAGATAGCTGTCACTCAACACACACACACACGGACACACACACACACACATTCATTGTCATTTCCGTTTCCTGTGATATGAGTTGGACCCGGTAGCCAGTGATCAGTGGTGTAAAGTTCTTAAGTAAAAATACTTCAAAGTGCTACTTAAGTAGTTTTTGGGGGTATCCGTACTCTACTTTAGTATTTATATTTGGACTACTTTTACTTTTCAATTCACTTCATTCCTAAAAAAAAATGTACTTTTTACTCCATACATTTTCCCTGACACTCAAAAGCACTCGTTACATTTTGAATGCTTAGCAGGACAGAACATGGTCCAATTCACACACTTATTAATAGAACATCCCTGGTTCAACTGATTCTGTAGTGGAGGACTCACTTAACACAAATGCTTAATTTGTAAATGATGAATCTGTAAATACATTTAAAAAAACATAGGTAGATACACTGTGGGCAATTTTTTTCCCATGTTTGAATATCTGTGAGACAGTATTTTGCAACAGTTTTTGCAACAAAAGAAAAACGAAATTCTACGTAAGTAGTCCTTTGAAGTATTTTTTACTTATCTACTTTCGGAGTGGTGGGGCACTAGCGGTGAAAGCACAACATTTGATTATTTGACGGTAGCACCTCTAATATTTATCCATTAGCATAAATCCATAACCCAACACGGGTCTCACAAAACGCATAAAATCGCTAATATAAAATCGCTTACCTTTGATGAACTTCTGCTGAGGGCTTCCCAAGTGTCCAACGAAGACAATCCATGCTTCTTCTGTTAGAAAAAGTAATTTATTATATCCATAAATCTCTGTTTGGTTGGTGCGTTACGATCATAAAATCCACCGTTGAGTCGCCCATTGAACCGTGAAGAGAACACGTTCAAATTATACCTATACACTTTCGACAAACAAATCAAACATCATTTTTAATGTATCCTTAGGTATCCTTTTGGGTATATTTGCTGTAATATTTCAACCGGACGATAACGTGAATGATAGGAAAGAAAAATAAAGTGGTGCACGTTCACAATCTCGCGCGCGTCAAACCTTGTTTACAAAAGTGGTCGCCTGACAATTTCCTGTTCCTATCTGTTCTGGTCTCTCCTAGAATTCCCAGCCTTTGTATATAGACTGTTGACATCTAGTGGAAGCCATAGGTACTGCAGTCTCAGTCCTACATAAAGTTGTATGCAATACAATGGAGAAGATGCTCATTTACAAAAAAACAGCAAATCCGGGTGGATCAATTCTGTTTTACTCACATACATTATTTTATAACTCTTAGAAACTTCAGAGTGTTTCCTATCCAATAGTACTAATTATGTGCATATCCTATTTTCAGGGCCTGAGTGGCATGCATTTTACTTTGGGCACGCCAGACTCTCCAAAACCGTCACCTATGCAGCCGCTCCCTAAGAAGTTAAGAACTTTACACCACTGATCACTGGCTACCAGCTTCAAAGGTACAAAATGCCCCTGAAATCTTATCCAATAAATATAAATAGACTGTCCAGTGCAGATAGAGAAGGTAGAATGAAGTTATCCATCGCCAGACGGACAGAGTCCTCAGTCTCTTATCAATCGGCTAAATGAAAATGTTCTCAGGACTCCTACAGACACCAGACAACTAAACTACTGAACCTTCACCACATAAAGAGAGACAGAGAGAGATAAAGAGAGCAAGAGAGAGAGAGAGAGAGAGAGAGAGAGACAGAGAGAGATCACTGCCAGCTTGTCCATCCATGCAGTTTATCTCTGAGACAAAATTAGGGAAGCAGATATTAACTGGGAACAGCAACCACAAACAACCACCAACTGCTCCCTCTGTCTGACTCAGAGAGGGATGGGGGGATATGATATATATATATAAAAGAGAGAGAGAGAGAGAGAGAGAGATTCACAGTCTATCACAATCACAGCAAAATCACAGTCTACTTAAAACGAGCAATACTCAATCTTGAGGCATCAAAGCCAAAGGAACTTCATAAAATTAAGAAACACTGTATGTGGATGAAAAGTAGTGTCGAAACCTACCAAAAACCAATTAGGCAACATCAAATTCAATCCCTTCTAGATAATCCTGAAATATTTCACTGTAATATTGAAGGTGTGAACTTGGCAGTAAAAAAGCTAAACAGTACATTTGACCTCTCAGCTCCCTATCAAATCCCAAAATGTCAAAGAGAAAGACAACAATGACAAGTGGTTTGATGAAGAATGAAAAAACCTAAGAAGGAAATTGAGAAACCAATCCAACCAAAAACATAGAGACCCATAAAACCTGATCTTATGGCTTCACTATGGTGAATCACTAAAAACAATACAGAAATACATTACGGAAAAAGAAGGAACAACACTTCAGAAATCAGCTCAATGTAATTGAGGAATCTAGACACTCTAACCACTTCTGGGAAAATTGTAAAACACTAAACAAACAACAAAACAAAGAGTTATCTATCCAAAATGGAGATATATAACAAATGGAGATGTATAATAAAGAACAAGCAGCAAAAACATATACATATTCAAATACAAATCTTAGAATCAACTACTAAAGACTACCAGAACCCACTGGACTCTCCAATTACATTGAATTAACTACAGGACAAAATACAAACCTCTAACCCAAAAAGGCATATGGTGTTGATGGAATCCTCAATAAAATGATAAAATATACAGACAACATTATCCTTAGCTCTGGTATCTTCCCAATAGTTGGATCCAAGGACTGATCACCCCCATTCCACACAAGTGGAGACAAATTTGACCCCAATAACTACCGTGGGATACTGTCACGACTTCCACCGAAGTCGGTCCCTCTCCTTGTTCGGGCGGCGTTCAGCGGTCTATGTCACCGGTTTTCTAGCCATTGCCGATCCACTTTTCATGTTCCATTGTTTTTGTCTTGTTTTACACACCTGGTTTCAATCCCACAATTACTTGTTCATTATTTAACCCTCTGTTCCCCAATGTTTGTTTGTGAGTGATTGTTTCTATTTTTATACGGTCCGTCAATGTGGGCTCGGTATATGTGATTTGTATTTGTGATTTTTGGAGTAAATACGTTTATCACTCGTATCTGCTGTCCTGCGCCTGACTCCTCTTCACCAGCTACACACAGGATCCTTAACAGGATCCTTAACAGATACGCATCAATCCCTTGCATTATCATTAACAGCAGACTAGTTAATTTCCTCAGTGAAAACAATGTACTTAGCAAATGTAAAATTGGATTTTTACCAAATTACCATACAACAGACCACATATTCACCCTGCACACCAAACAAACAAACCAAAAGCTGAAGTCGTCTCATGCTTTGTTGTTTTCAAAAAACCTTTTGACTCAATTTGGCATGAGCATGAGGGTCTGATGGAAGTAGTGTTGGGGGAAAACATACAGCATTATCAAATCTATGTACACAAACAAACAAGTGTCCGATTAAAATTGGCAAAAAACAAACACATTCCTTTCCACAAGGTAATGGGGTGAGACAGGGTTGCAGCTTAATCCCCACCCTCTTCAACAAATATATCAACACATTTGTGAGGGCACTAGAACAGACTGCAGCAAATGTCTACTGTTTGCTGATGATCTGGTGCTTCTGTCACCAACCAATGAGGGCCTATAGCAGCACCTAGAACTTCTGCACAGATTATGTCAGACCTGGGCCCTGACAGTAAATCTCAGGAAGACAAAAATAATGGTGTTCCAAAAAGGTCCAGTTGCCAGGACCACAAACTAACAAAAACTCCATCTAGATACCGTTTCCCTAGAGCACACAAAAAACGGCCTAAACATCAGCGCCACAGGTAACTTCCACAAAGCTGTGAACGAACTGAGACAAGGCAAGAAGGGCCTTCAATGCCATCAAAAGGAACATAACATTTGACATACCGATTAGGATCTGGCTAAAACCACTTGAATCAGTTATGTAACTCATTGCCCTTTACAGTTGTGAGTTATGGGGTCCGCTCACCAACCAATAATTCACAAAATGGGGCAAACACCAAATTGAGACTGCAAAAATATCATCAGTGTACAACGTAAAACACCAAATAATGGTGTTATTTGAATTAGGCCGATACCCGGCCTCTGTTCATAAACACAAACAAACCCCAAAGTGCACCTGCACAGCAAAACAATTAGACCCAACCAAATCATGAGAAAATAAAAATTCACAAAAAAACGGAGCAAACTAGAATGCTATTTGGTCGTAAACAGAGTGTACACAGCAGCAGAATACCTGACCACTGTTACTGTGCCAAACTTAAGGAAAGATTTGACTGTATGTGACCCGATTCAGGAAACTAGGCGTATGTTGCAAGTCTAGACTTCACAGGAGAGCTGTTTGAGCATAAAACATTTTTTTTTATCAAAACGCGTTTTGTGGCAGAAATAGCTTCTCGAACATGTGAACTTCATGTGCCTTAATATCAAACTTATGCCATCTTTAAATAGGAATAACATTTTAAACCTATAACAGAACTTATTTGGCAGGCAAAAACCCGAGGGAAATCCATCCGGAAAAATGTGATTCTGTGAGGTGCCACTTTTCCCATTGACTTGCTATAGGAAATACTGGAATCCAGCTCCCAGCTTGCAGTACCTATGGCTTCCACCAGATGTCAACAGTCTTTAGACAAGGTTTCATGCGTTTATCTAGAAAAATCGAGGAGTAAGACAAGAATTGGCAAGTGGAGTGAGGAAGTCACTTCTCTCTTTTACGTTCCTTTTCTATCACCCAGGATATTATCTGTGTGAAATATTATTGTTTATATACATACTAGTGTACCTAAGGATCGATTAGAACGTTGTTTGACTTGTTTGGACATAGTTTATAGGTATATTTTTAACACTTTGTATGTCTTGTATAATGGACAAGTGGACAGTGGATTTTCTGAACAAAACGCGCCAACCAAACGGAGCTTTATGAATATAAAGAGGGAATATAAAAAGGAACATTTATTGTTTTGCTGGGACCCTTCGGCTTTCCATCAGAAGAAGATCTTCAAAGGTAAGCGATTTACTTTATCGCTTTTTCTGAGTTTTGTGACACCCGTGCTGGTTATGTTATTATGCTAATGCAGAAAATATGGGGGGCGCTGTCCTCAGACAATCAAATGTTATGCTTTCGCCGTAAAGCCTTTTTGAAATCTGACAATGCTGTGAGATTGCCAAGATTCTAAGCTTTTGAACAGCATGCAACACTTTTAGTTTCATGAATGTTTTATATTACTACTTTTGTAATTTGTATTTGGCGCTCTGCATTTTGGAAGTTGTCGCAGGTGGGGCGCCTGTGACCCACTGCTCCCTAAAAAGTAAAAAATTACGAGCCTAGTTGGTTTAGCCACAGAAAAATGTGGCTAAACCTACCCTCTAGCCATGATTGGCTTAGATAATGAGTGGGCTGGACATGCAGAGAGATGAGTTTGTATTGGTCTGCCATGTAGCACGCATCTGTCTGTTGGAGCTGGTCAGTATGTAATTGTGTCAAATGCTGCTTTTAAATTTTTTTATTGAGTGTAAAACTGCATAAACCTCATGTCAAGTTAAAGTGTACTGTTAGCTAGCTAATGTTAGCTGGCTGGCTTGTTAGCTAACGTTATGTGTATGCTCTCCACTTTCTGGAGGACCGAGTTTTGAAATCAGTGGAATTCGAGTATGATAGCTAAGAAGACGCTTCCAACCATGATGTACACTGGTAAGATAGTCTAGCTAACTACATTTTCAGATATTGCATGTTTCTAATTTTGACAGAAAGTGGGTTCATTTCAAGTGAACTCTCTTGAAAAAGCCAAACCTTGACCCAGAAAAGATAAAATACTATCGGATCTCCCATTCCTCTCAACAACAAAAAATGTAAAAGCATCTGCACAGCAACTTAATACCTTCCTGAAGATCAACAATGTACACGAAACGCTTCAGTCTGGTTTTAGACCACATCATAGCACTGAGACTGCACTTGTGAAGGTGGTAAATTACCTTTTAATAGTGTCAGACCGAGGCTCGGCATCTGTCCTCGTGCTCCTAGACCTTAGTGCTGCTTTTGATACCATCGATCACCACATTCATTTGGAGAGATTGGAAACCCAAATTGGTCTACACGGACAAGTTCTGGCCTGGTTTAGATCTTATCTGTCGGAAAGATATCAGTTTGTCTCTGTGGATTGTTTGTCCTCTGACAAAATCAACTGTACATGTCGGTGTTCCTCAAGGCTCCATTTTAGGACCACTATTGTATTCACTATATATTTTACCTCTTTGTGATGTCATTTGGAAAAACATAATGTTAACTTTCACTGCTATGCGGATGACACACAGCTGTACATTTCGATGAAACATGGTGAAGCCCCAAAATTGCCCTTCCTGGAAGCCTGTGTTTCAGACATAAGGAAGTGGATGGTGGCAAATGTTCTACTTTTAAACTCGGACAAAACAGAGATGCTTGTTCTAGATCCCAAGAAACAAAGAGATCTTCTGTTGAATCTGACAATTAATCTTGATGGTTGTACAGTCATCTCAAATAAAACTGTGAAGGACCTTGGCATTACTCTGGATCTCTCTTTTGACGAACATATCAAGACTGTTTCAAGGACAGCTTTTTTACATCTATGTAACATTGCAAAAATCAGAAACTTTCTGTCCAATAATGATGCAGAATGATGCTTTTGTCACTTCTAGGTTAGACTACTGCAATGCTCTACTTTCCCGGCTAACTGGATAAAGCACTAAATAAACTTCATTTAGTGCTAAACACAGCTGCTAGAATATTGACAATAACCCCAAAATTTGATCATATTACTCCAGTGCTAGCTTCTCTAAACTGGCTTCCTGTTAAGGCAAGGGCTGATTTCAAGGTTTTACTACTAACCTACAAAGCATTACATGGGCTTGCTCCTACCTATCTTTCCGATTTGGTCCTGCCGTACATACCTACACGTACGTTACGGTCACAAGACGCAGGCCTCCTTACTGTCCCTAGAATTTCTAAGCAAACAGCTAGAGGCAGGGCTTTCTCCTATAGAGCAACATTTTTAAGGAATGGTCTGCCTATCCATGTGAGAGACGCTGACTCGGTCTCAAACTTTAGGTCTTTATTGAAGACTGATCTCTTCAGTAGGTCCTATGAATAAGTGTAGTCTGGCCCAGGAATGTGAAGGTGAACGGAAAGGCACTGGAGCAACGAACAGCCCTTGATGTCTCTGCATGGCCGGTTCCCCTCTCTCCACTGGGATTCTCTGCCTCTAACCCTTTTACAGTGGCTGAGTCACTGGCTTACTGGTGCTCTTCCATGCCGTCCCTAGGAGGGGTGCGTCACTTGAGTGGGTTGAGTCACTGACGTGATCTTCCTGTCCAGGTTGGCGCCCCCACTTGGGTTGTGCCGTAGCAGAGATCTTTGTGGGCTATACTTAACCTTGTCTCAGGATGGTACGTTGGTGGTTGAAGATATCCCTCTAGTGATGTGGGGGCTGTGCTTTGGCAAAATGGGTGGGGTTATATCCTGCCTGTTTGGCCCTATCCGGGGTATCGTCGGACGGGGCCACAGTCTCTCGACCCCTCCTGTCTCAGTCTCCAGTATTTATGTTGCAGTCGTTTATGTGTCGGGGTGCTAGGGTCAGTCTGTTATCTCTGGAGAATTTCTCCTGTCTTATTCTTTGTCCTGTGTGATTTTAAGTATGCTCTCTCTAATTCTCTCTCTCTTTCTCTTTTTCTCTCTTTCTTTCTCTCTTTCTCTCTCTCTCTCTTTCTCTCTCTCTCTTTCTTTCTTTCTCTCTCTCGGAAGACATGAGCCCAAGGACCATGCCTGAGGACTACCTGGCCTGATGACTCCTTGCTGTCCCCAGTCCACCTTGCCGTGCTGCTGCTCCAGTTTCAACTGTTCTGCCTGCAGCAATGGAACCCTGACCTGTTCACCGGACGTGCTACCTGTCCCAGACCTGCTGTTTTCAACTCTCTAGAGACAGCAGGAGCAGTAGAGATACTCTGAATGATCGACTATGAAAAGCCAACTGACATTTACTCCTAAAGGTGCCCTCGATAACCACTGTGATTATTATTATTTCACCCTGCTGGTCATCTATGAACATTTGAACATTTTTGCCATGTTCTGTTATAATCTCCACCCGGCACAGCCAGAAGAGGACTGGCCACCCCTCATTGCCTGGTTCCTCTCTAGGTTTCTTCCTAGGTTCCTGCCTTTCTACTGAGTTTTTCCTAACCACCGTGCTTCTACACCTGCATTGCTTGCTGTTTGGGGTTTTAGGCTGGGTTTCTGTACAGCACTTTGTGACATCAGCTGATGTAAGACGGGCTTTATAAATACATTTGATTTGATTGATACTGTTAGCTAGCTAACATTAGCTGGCTGGGTCACTAGCTAACGTTGTGTATGATCTAATTCTTCGTATCTCAGACACATTTGCTTGACTAGTTATGGCCGTAGACCCTGGTTGGTTAGCTACCCACATATTCATGCAGGGTAGTAACATCATGAGTTGTGATTATGGCCCATTGTTTAGCTAGGTAGCTAGCTACATCTCTTAACAAAATACTTCATTATGCAAGTGTTCATTTCAATAAAATATCACTGCAACTGCTGATAGATGTAGCTGGTCAATTTGCTCTGGCTATCTACTCTGATTTCAGACCATGGGTAAGATAGTCTAGCTAGCTACATTTTCAGATATGACACATTTCTAATTTGACAGAAATTGGTTTAATTTCAAGTGTACTGTTAGCTAGCAAACGTTAGCTGGCTGGGTCGCTAGCTAACGTTATGTGTATGATCTTATTCTTCGTATCTCAGACACATTTGCTTGACTAGTTTTAGCCATAGAACCTGGTTAGCTAGCTACCTGCAGATTAATGCAGGGTAGTAACGTCATGAGTTATGATTATGGTCCATTGTTTAGCTAGCTAGCTACATATCTTAACAAAAGACTCCACTCTAATTCTGAGAAAGTATTTTCATTTCAAGTTAGTGTACTATTAGCTAGCTAACATTGGCTGGCTGGCTCGCTAACTAACGTTACGTCATGCGTTGGAATTCATTGTTTACCTAGCTAGCTATTTAGCTACATTTCTTAACAAAAGACACCCGTCTTAGCGTGCCAGAGTGCGGTATAACTGATTAATTTGTGAACGCTCAACACGGGTTGAATATGTCCTCATAATTCAATTGTTGCCAGCGGCACTGTTACAGTCACCAACGCTCTGGATAACATGAAAACTGCCTAACCAGCTCTGCTAGGGGGAGTAAAATGGTTGGAGTGGTGTGTTCTCTCATTATGTGTTTGGAAATAGCTAGCCAATGTTAAGTATAGCCAGTTATAATTGTAATGGCTTAGCAGATAATAAGAAAAGACGATCAGTATTTACTTGGCTAAAAGACAAGGAATATAATAGCTATTGTTTTCAGGAAACTCATTCAACAATTTTAGATGAAGTTGTTTGGAAAAAGGCCTGAGGGGGCGAAATATACTTCTCCCATGGTCAAAGAAACTCAAAAGGGGTGATGATATTAATTAACAATATTTTTGTTCAGAATGTGCAAATTGTCCAAACAGATCAGTAATGTAGATGGATGATTTTCAGTATGTTATTGGATCATAAAAAGATATGGCTCATTTAAATATGCAGTCCAAATAATGATGATCCATGTTTCTTTGAAAATATACAGTACCAGTCAAAAGTTTGGACACACCTAATCATTCATGGGTTTTCTTTATTTTTTATATTTTCTAAATTGAGTGAGAGATTTTTGGTTCCAACCGCTATGTGTTTGTGAGACTAGGTGAACGGCTGATCTCTGCATGTGTGGATCCTACCGTGAAGCATGGAGGAGGAGGTGTGATGGTGCTTTGCTGGTGATACTGTCTGTGATTTATTTAGAATTCAAGGCACACTTAACCAGCATGGCTACCACAGCATTCTGCAGCAATACACCATCCCATCTGGTTTGGTTTAGTGGAACTATCATTTGTTTTTCAACAGGACAATGGCCAAACACACCTCCAGTCTGTGTAAGGGCTATTTAACCAAGAAGGAGAGTGATGGAGTCTCCCTGTCGCAACCAGCTGCGACAGAGCCTGGACTGGAACCAGGATGTCTAGTGGCACAGCTAGCACTGCGATGCAGTGCCTTAGACCACTGCCCCACTCTGTAGGTCTATTTTGTTCAACACTTTCTTTGGTTACTACATGATTTCATATGTGCTATTTCATAGTTTTGATGTCTTCACTAAATGTAAAATTGTGAAAATAAAGAAAAACCCTTGAATTAGTAGGTGTGTCCAAACTTTTGACTGGTACTGTATATAATAATTTATCAACCCTACAAGCAATACAATACTCTATTATCATGGTGGGGGATTGTAATACGATTATAACTACTATCTATCACCCTCATGCACATTTTTTTATTTTTTTATTTATTTAACTTGGCAAGTTTGTTAATGTAGCGTGGTTCGTTCTGCGTTGTGTACTTTCAATTAGGACACTGCCACACCTGGAGGTCTGCTGGTTGGATTCTTTTTATTTGCCCTGCACACGAAGAGACAACACACAATATGTTAGCCCTTGGTACCATCACAGCTCTCGGGCACCTGCGTGAGCACATGGAAACTCATTCAAACACTGTCCCAAGTACTCACAGTTACAATAGGTACCCTAGTTAGCGAGCTCGGTGAAACTTGTTAACATAAATCTTTCATGTACAATCAGGTGTATTTACAATGTAGATATGAAAAACAGTTTGTACACAAAAAAATAACATTAGCTATGCAGCTGTAACTAAATTGAATTATTATTATTATTATCAAATGATTAACATCCCCTCTTGAACTGGCCTATTTGAACTGGTCCTGGTGTACAACTTGGTGCATAATCTAGGGGAACAACATCACACTGCTACATTAAGAACAAATTCTTATTTACAATGACGGCCTATCCCAGCCAAACCCGAACGACATTGGGCCAATAAAAAATTTAAATAAATGTATTTCACCTTTATTTAACCAAGTAGGCTAGTTGAGAACAGGTTCTCATTTACAACTGGGAGCTGGCCAAGATAATGCAAAGCAGTGCGACACAAACAACAACATAGAGTTACACATGGAATAAACAAACATACAGTCAATAATACAATAGAAAAAGTAAATATACAGTGTGTGCAAATGAGGTAGGATAAGGTAATTGTGCGCCACCCTATGGGACTCCCAATCACGGCCGGATGTGATGCAGCCTGGATTCAAACCAGGGACTGCAGTGATGCCTCTTGTACTGAGATGCAGTGCCTTAGACCGCTGCGCCATTCGTTAGCCCAAACTTAAGGATTTTACAAATGTCATGAAGGCTCAATAAAGCTAGTCGTCTTGACTACTTTCTTTTGTCATTCTCGCTGGCACCACAAGTTTAAAAAGTGTTGATAGGGGACAGAATGTGGTGGGACCATCAAGTAATTGTATAGGACACTAATTGTATGGGACACTTTTAAATGTGCCTTTAGAGGCCATGCAAATCAGTACTCATCTCTAAAACAAAAGTGATTAAGGTCAAAAGAGTTCATATTAACAAAGGAAATGGAAGGACTAATAGTACAGATAGATAGCACTACAAACTGGACCATAGAGGTACAGATTAAGTTAGCGGAAAAACAAAAAGAGATATAGGAACTTGTTCACAAAAGATCCATAGTAATATATTATAAAAATAAAGTGAACTGAATGGAATATTGGGAAAAATGGACCAAATTCTTTGATAATCTTCACTATAGAAATTATGCTAAAAATAATTCACTGAAACTTGATACAAATTAGTCAGACACCATATTTTAAAAGAGGAATCAAAGTACTTTAAGGATATGCTTTCGTTTCAGTCTCCTCCCTCTCCACTAACCAAAGATAATTGTATGGATTTTTTTCTGATTAACTCTTTATTCAAATCCCAGTTTACCAATTTACTTAAGGTATTGCCCACACCTAGCGACCTGTTTTTAAAACTATATGAGCAAAAAATATTACATTTTATTTGGAACAGCAAGCCACAAAACATTAAACAGGCCTTATCAGGTTTCTTTTTTCGCATTTGGATAGTGACTTTTTGCACATTTTGTTACGTTACAGCCATATTCTAAAATTAATTAAATATTTTTTCTCTCATCAATCTACACACAATACCCCACAATGACAAAGAAAACAGGTTTTAATTTTTTTTTGCAAATGTATTAAATATATTTTAAAATCTATTACAATTACATAAGTATTCAGATCCTTTACTCAGTACTTTGTTGAAGCACCTTTAGCAGTGATTACAGCCTCAAGTCTTCTTGGGTATGACTCTACAAGCTTGGCACACCTGTATTTGGGATGTTTTTCCCATTATTCTCTGCAGATCTTCCCAAGCTCTGTCAGGTTGGATGGGGAGCGTCGCTGCACAACTATTTGTAGGTCTCTTCAGAGATGTTCGATTTCAAGTCCGGGCTCTGGCTTGGCCATTCAAGGACATTTGGAGACTTGTCCGGAAGCCACTCCTGCATTGTCTTGGCTGTGTGCTAAGGGTCATTGTACTGTTGGAATGTGAACCTTCGCCCCAGTCTGAGGTCTTGAGCTCTCTGGAAGAAGTTTTCATAAAGGATTTCTCTGCACTTTACTCCGTTCATCTTTCCCTCGATCCAGACTAGTCTCTCAGTCCCTGCTGCTGAAAAACATATTGAAAGCATGATGCTGCCACCACCATGCTTCACCTTAGGGATGGAGCCAGGTTTCCTCCAGATGTGACGCTTGGCATTCAGGCCAAAGAGTTCAGTATTGGTTTCATCAGACCAGATAATCTTCTTTCTCATTGCCTGAGAGTTCTTTAGGTGCCTTTTGGAAAACTCAAATCGGGCTGCCATGTGCCTTTTACTGAGGAGTGGCTTCCGTCTTGCCGTTATACCATAAAAGCCTGTTTGGTGGAGTGCTGCAGAGGTGTATTTCTTTTAGAAGGTTCCCCTATCTGCACAGAGGAACTCTGGTGTTCTGTCAAAGTGACCATTTGGTTCTTGGTCGCCTCTCTGACCTATGCCCTTCTCCCCTAATTGCTCAGTTTGTCCGGGCAGCCAGCTTAAGGAAGAGTCTTGGTGGTTCCAAAATTTTTCCATTTAAAAATTATGGATGCCACTTTGTTCTTGAGGACCTTCAATGCTGCAGACATTTGTTGATACCCTTCCCCAGATCTGTGCCTCGACACAATCCTGTCTTGGAGCTCTACAGACAATTCCTTCAACCTCATGGCTTGGTTTTTATTCTGAATTGCAACTGTCAACTGTGAGGCCTTATATAGACAGGTGTGTGCCTTTCCAAATCATGTCCAATCAATTGAATTTACCACAGGTGGACTCCAATAAAGTTTTATAAACATCTCAAGGATGATCAATGAAAACAGGATGCATTCGAGTCTCATAACAAAGGGTCTGAATACTTACGTAAATAAGGTATTTCTGTTTTTGTTTTTCAGCAAACATTTCTAAAAACCTGTTTTCACTTTGTCATTATGGGGTATTGTGTGTAAATTGATGAGGATATTTTTTTTTAAATGCATTTTAGATTAAGGGTGTAACGTAACAAAATGTGGAAAAGGTCAAGGTGTCTGAATACCTTCCAAATGCACTGTATATAATGAATATGAATTCGGAGGGCAGATTAAATATTAAAGCATTAGACCTCTCACTAAAGGCGTCAGCCATACAAAAGTTATATTTCAATCCAAACTTGTTCTATACCAGATTAGTAAGATTGTCTCACCCCATGTTCAAGAATGGCCTTTTTCACATTATTCAGACTACAACCTCTCACTTTCGGTTACTTGAAAATGAAAAATAATCTTCAAAATATGGCTATTTTTAAAACCAGCCACAGAAATTTGGTTGCAATTTTAGTTTAATCCACCATAAAAGACAGAACAAATAATATTGTTGATTTCCCCCCCCCTTTTCGTGGTATCCAATTGGTAGTTACAGTCTTGTCTCATCACTACAACTCCCAGTATGGACTCGGGAGAGGCGAAGGTCGAGAGCCGTGCGTCCACCAAGCTGCACTGCATCACTCAAATATACTATATGTTAAAGAAACATAATTTTTCGATATAAAAAAAAGGTATACGCTTTGAAAATGATATCATAAATAGGACTGGAGGAGTTATTTCACACACACAGCTAACAAAAATATATGGAAATGTCTGCTCTACCCAAAATTACAACCAACTAAACTCAGCAAAAAACAAAAGAAAAGATAATTCAAAGATAATTTGTAAAAATACAAATAACTTCACAGATCTTTATTGTAAAGGGTTTAAACACTGTTTCCCATGCTTGTTCAATGAACCATAAACAATTAATGAACATGCACCTGTGGAACGGTCGTTAAGACACTAACAGTTTATAGACGGTAGGCAATTAATAAGGTCAGTTATGAAAACTTAGGACACTAAAGAGGCCTTTCACTGACTCTGAAAAACACCAAAAGAAAGATGCCCAGGGTCCTTGCTCCTCTGCGTGAACGTGCCTTAGGCATGCTGCAAGGAGGCATGAGGACTGCAGATGTGGCCAGGGCAATACATTGCAATGTTCGTGCTGTGAGATGCCTAAGACAGCGCTAGAGGGAGACAGGATGGACAGCTGATCATCCTTGCAGTGGCAGACCACGTGTAACAACACCTGCACAGGATCGGTACATCCGAACATCACACCTGCGGGACAGGTACAGGAGGGCAACAACAACTGCCCGAGTTACACCAGGAACGCACAATCCCTCCATCAGTGCTCAGACTGTCTGCAATAGGCTGAGAGAGGCTGGACTGAGGCCTTGTAGGCCTGTTGTAAGGCAGGTCCTCACCAGACATCCCTGGCAACAACGTCGCCTATGGGCACAAACCCACCGTCGCTGGACCAGACAGGACTGACAGAAAGTTTTCTTCACTGACGAGTCGTGGTTTTGTCTCACCAGGGGTGATGGTCAGATTCGCGTTTATCATTGAAGGAATGAGTGTTACACCAAGGCCTTTACTCTGGAGCGGGATTGATTTGGAGGTGGAGGGTCCGTCATGGTCTGGGGCGGTGTGTCATTGCAGGCAATCTCAACGCTGTGCGTTACAGGGAAGACATCCTTCTCCCTCATGTGGCACCCTTCCTGCAGGCTCATCCTGACATGACCCTCCAGCATGACAATGCCACCAGCCACACTGCTCGCTCTGTGTGTGATTTCCTGCAAGACAGGAATGTCAGTGTTCTGCCATGGCCAGCGAAGAGCCCGGATCTCAATCCCATTGAGCACGACTGGGACCTGTTGGATCGGAGGGTGAGGGCTAGGACCATTCCCAAAAGAAATGTCTGGGAACTTGGTGGAAGAGTGGGGTAACATCTCACAGCAAGAACTGGCAAATCTGCTGCAGTCCACTGCAGTACTTAATGCAGCTGGTGGCCACTCCAGATACTGACTGTTACTTCTGACCCCGCCTTTATTCAGGAACACGTTATTTCATTTCTGTTAGTCACATGTCTGTGGAACTTGGTCAGATTATGTCTCAGTTGTTGAATCTTGTTGTGTTCATATAAATATTTACAAGTTTGCTGAAAATAAATGCAGTTGACAGTGAATGGACGTTTCTTTTTTTGCTGAGTTTATCTGCAGCATTACCACAAAAATGGAAGAGGCAAGTGTTGGAAAAAGCAAGGAACTTGTCTGTTGGCCTGCATTAGAGACCCATATTGGTTAATGAAAATTGTGATGAATAAAAAAGTAAAAACATTTCATTTAAAGACCAAGAAATTGACAGCTGTGCCATACTTGCTGCAAAATAGTTCCATGGCACATGGTTTATGAATTGATACTCAAAACAATACCGGATTCAAAATGTATAATTGTTCAATTTAAATTATAATAAAAAATGCTGGCAACCAATATAATGTTATATATATGTAGGGGATACAACCAAGCCAGCTCTGCATTGTGCTGTGAAGAAACAGAATCATCAAATCATTTGTTTTGGTCCTGTCCATATGTAGCTTGCTTTTGGTCGCAGGTCCAGAAATGGTTGAAGAAGTGCAACATTTACCTGGAGTTAACTCTGCAGATAGCACTACTGGGTGATTTGAAAAGTCATAGTCAATCAATCAATAATATAATTCTACTTTTAGCAAAAATTATTATCTTTAATATACAATCTGTACTAACTACGAAATAGAAAGGTTCAGAACTTTTGTGAAACATCACAGCACAGTTGAAAAATATGCAGAAAATATGAATCAAAAATGGATGGTGTTAAGAGATAGATTGGTGTGGTTGATGGTAGCTGAAGGGTGGGATTAAAAACAACAAGATAACTAATCTAAAACATACTGTGTCTGTAAAATGTACATAGGTTCAGAACATAGGTTCAGCACAGTTAAAAATATATGGCAAAATAGAGAGGGGATTAAAAACAAGGATGGGATTAAAAACAAACAAAAGATAACTATTGTAAAATACATTGTGTCCGTAAAATGTATATAGTATGTATAAGCTGGAAGTAGAAGCCTAAATATTGTTGTCCATTAGTTTACTTCAATTAGGGAAGGGGTGGTAGGGTTAAGGGAAAATAATAAATGTAAAAATATATATTTTAAATGTGTATATATATATATATATATATATATATATATATATATATATAGAAAAAAATATATGGGGGATTGGAAATGATGCAGACAATTACTTTGATGGAAGCTACAATCTATTTTCAGCATAAAAAATGATTATCAAAAATCTATTTTTGGAGTTACATATTTATTTAGGGCAATCCTCTGCACCTGATCCTATAGCTGTACAGTCATTAAATCAGCAACCTGTTTGCTAGCTCACCCGACCTGTGTTGAATGACTGTTGTCTGTTCCAATCAGACGGCTAAGTGTGCGTTTCACTAGCCAATCTGTTGCACCTTTTATTTTAAAGTGCAAGTGCCAAACCTGGTGAGATAACTTCAAGTCAGAGTCGAGTCCAGAGACTTGAGGCTCCAAGTCCAAGTCAAGTCTTAAGTTATTGTATTTTCAATCAAGTTGAGTCTCAAGTCAACAAATCTGTGACTCGAGTCAGACTTGAGTCCAAGACTCGAGTTCACACCTCTGCAAAAATACCCTCAAATAAAAGGTGAAATTCTGTGCTGTCGCCTCATATAAAACATTTGATCTCAAATTCTTAATGCCAGAGTATAAAGCCAGCTATTAACTTTGAACAGTCTCCCCTTGAACAACAGCAATTATCTTTGAAAAGTCTCTCCTTGAACAACAGCCATTGTCAGTAATCAACAACGGGCCATAGGCTCCCCAGCAGCTGTTGAGATTGATGTGTTTTACTCCTGTTGAACTCAGTGGGAGAGAGAGGCTAAAAACAGCCTGCTGTCTCCCCACTAGGTGCTAATGATTTAACCTCAACTATTTCCATACACAACAATAATCATTAGGGGGCTGGAAACAGTGAGTCAACCAGCAGTAAACAAACACACATACACACACCCTCAAATACAATAAATCAATGTGTCACATAATTGCTTGACTGACCTTTGCTGATAAGAAACAGGAGGAATTTGAAATCTCTATCACTCAATGTCTCATTGTGTATCTCCCCACTCCCTCCTCTCCCGCTCTTTCTTACAGACACAAAATAATGAGTACACAAACACACCCTTTGGCCCCAAGGATTGGGAATAGGCAGCTATAGCTAGCTGCTTGGATTGGGAGTAGGCAGCTATAGCTAGCTGTGTGGATTGGGAATAGGCAGCTATAGCTAGCTGTTTAGATGGGGAATAGCCAGCTATAGCTACCTGTTTGGATTGGGAATAGGCAGCTATAGCTAGCTGTTTGGATTGGGAACAAGCAGCTATAGCTAGTTGTTATAATTGGGAATAGGCAGCTATAGCTAGCTGCTTGGATTGGGAATAGGCAGCTATAGCTATCTGTTTGGATTGGGAATAGGCAGCTATAGCTAGCTGTTTGGATTGGGACTAGGCAGCTATAGCTAGCTGTTTGGAATGGGAATAGGCAGCTATAGCTAGCTGTTTGGAATAGGATTGGGCAGCTATGGTTAGCTGTTTAGATTGGGATTAGGCAGGTATAGCTAGCTGTTTGGATTGGAAGTAGGCAGCTATTGCTAGCTGTTTTCATGGTCAGACAAATGTGACCGACCAGCTCGATTCGGATTTATATAGCAACATTTTAAATTATGTTTTTTGGATAAAAGTAGAGACGGATAAAAGTATAGACTCAAAGCTAGAAGTAGTTACTTGCGTAGTGGAGTCTTTTGCTTAGACATGTAGCTAGCTAGCTAAACAATGAACCATAATCCCAACTCATAACGTTACTACCCTGCATGAATCTGCAGGTAGCTAACCAACCATGTTCAATGTTAGCTAGCTAACATTAGGTTGTAACTAGCAATGCAAATGGCTCTGAGATATGAATAATATTACTACACAGTACATACACATAGCGTTAGCTAGCTAACCAGCCAGCTACCGTTAGCTAACTAGCTAACAGTACACTTTAACCTGGCATGAAATATAGACAGAAGCGTGCTACATGGCAGATCAATCCGAAATCATCTCTCGGCATGTCCAGCCCACTCATTATCTCAGCCAATCATGGCTAGCGGAAAGGTTGCCTTCCTTTTTCCGTGACTAAACCATCTAGGCTCTTCATTTAACAATTGTATTTGTATTTACAGATGGCATACACGTTTGTTATTAAGGCACATGAAAGTCCACATGTTCCAGAAGGCATTTCTGTCAAAAAACACAATTTAATTAAAAAAAAGTTTACGTTCAAATGGTGCTACTGTACGGATGTGCGACATACGCCTAGTTTGCTGAAACAAGTCACAAATGTATAAGCACTTGTTAATGTCACGATCTTCTGAAGGGACGGACCAAGACGCAGCGATGCTTCCAGTATATGGGGGTGGCAGGTAGCCTAGTGGTTAGAGCGTTGGACTTGTAACCGGAGGGTTGCAAGTTCAAATCCCCGAGCTGACAAGGTAAAAATCTGTTGTTCTGCCCCTGAACAAGGCAGTTAACCCACTGTTCCCCGGGCGCTGAAGACGTGGATGTCGATTAAGGCAGCCCCCCTGCACCTCTTTGATTCAGAGGGGTTGGGTTAAATGCCGTAGACACATTTCGGTTGAAGGCATTTGGTTGTACAACTGACTAATAATGGTGACTTTGACTTTATACATTTTATTAAAGGACGTAACTGGGAAAAATAACAAACGGAAAACGAAGATCGTAACATTGAAACATAACTAACAACACAAACAAAGCTATGCTCAAACAATAACCCACAAAACCCCTCTGAAAACTACAAACATATATATGGTTCCCAATTAGAGGTAACGACACTCAGCTGCCTCTAATTGGGAACCATTACCCCAAGATAGAAACACAACACCTAGAACAAAAAAACCCTACACCAAAACAAAACTAAATACGCCAGCCTATAAATATTAGGCCTGAACGTGACAGTTAAAGAATAAATGTATAAGCCTCTCATCTTTACTCCCTCTGTCTGTCAGCAGTTGACACCTTCGGATTGCCTGCTCTCAACTTTAGATTGCCTGCTTTCTATAGCATTTTATTCTCTCAATCAACCAACACACCTTGGTCCAAGGTCTTGTATTGATACCTCATGGTTACAGTAGCTGCCATCGGTCTAAGGTCTTGTATTGATACCTCGTGGTTAGAGTAGCTGCCATCGGTCTAAGGTCTTGTGTTGATACCTCATGGTTACAGTAGCTGCTATCGGTCTAAGGTCTTGTGTTGATATCTCAGGGTAGCGGTAGCTGCCATCGGTCTAAGGTCTTGTGTTGATACCTCAGGGTTGCGGTAGCTGCCATCGGTCTAAGGTCTTGTGTTGATACCTCAGGGTTGCGGTAGCTGCCATCGGTCTAAGGTCTTTTGTTGATACCTCATGGTTAGAGTAGCTGCCATCGGTCTAAGGTCTTTTGTTGATATATCAAGGTTAGAGTAGCTGCCATCGGTCTAAGGTCTTGTGTTGATATCTCAGGGTTGCGGTAGCTGCCATCGGTCTACGGTCCTGTGTTGATATCTCATGGTTGCGGTAGCTGCTATCGGTCTAAGGTCTTCTGTTGATACTGTACCTCATGGTTGCAGTAGCCGTCCTGGTTTCTAATCACTGAGAAAAGTGGATAGATAGATATGTTCTGTATCATGTTCTGTATCCTGCCAGCAAGGCCTGGAAGGAACAGACAAGTCTACAAGCCTGCAGCACTACAAGAGACACACACAATCACACACGCACACACACACCAAAAAAAACACACTCTTCATTAAAGGACCAGATGGATTCTCACTTCTCCAATAGACCTCCAACTGCATAGTTATAAAACAGAGTGTGTGTTTGTCTTTGTGTGCTTGTGTGTGCGTGTGTGTACGTGTCTGTGTATGCGTGTGTGTGCGTGTGCTCATATGTGTGCTCTTGTGTGTGATTGTAATGGACTGACATTATTATCTCTGTGCTGGGTGTTAACCTCGATCAAGGCATCTGCTGTGTTAACATATGATGTCACTGTAATGCAATAACTTTCCTGAGATTTCTCTCTCAGAGATTCATCTGGTCACCTGAGAACGGTTGAGATTCATCTCCAGTAGATTTCTATCAGATCTAATGACCCGTTAACAACTTCAAGGTGACCTGTGGAACAGCAGTTACACCAGGATACTACTATATCTGTCTCTCACTCCCTCCTTCACTCCCCCTCTCACTCCCTCCTTCACTATCTCCTTCACTCCCGCACTCTAATCTCTCCTTCACTCCCTCACTCTAATCCCTCTCTGGTTTACTCAAGGTGTGCCAAGCCTTTCACCTTAATGGACCTGACAGAGCCATATTGTACATCCTACACCACACATCTCCCCTCTCTCCCTATATCATCACATTTCTCTCTCTCTCTCCCTACCTAGATCATCACATCTCTCTCTCTCTCTCTCTCTCTCTCTCTCTCTCTCTCTCTCTCTCTCTCTCTCTCTCTCTCTCACTCTCTCACCGTATACCCCCCATATATCCCTCACCAGCCACCTACAGTAAACCCCCTCCCTCCCTCCTTCTTTCTCTCTCTCTGTCTCTCTCCCTTGTGCGTCTGACAGTTTTGTCGTTTACACCAGTGACTCATGTTAAATCCCCTGCCCCCCTGTGGTGAAGCCCTGCAGAGATGGAGGAGTGGAGGGAGGAGGAGAGGAGAGAGTGATTTGTTGTTCCAGGTAGTCACTCCTTTGGTAGGTGTAATGTTCCAAAGCTCTTCAAAGTGACTCCCATCTGTCAAAAGAGCTCAGACAGCCATGTACTACAGCTCACTGGCTGGGATTTGGAGGTGTGTGTGTGTGTGTGTGTGTGTGTGTGTGTGTGTGTGTGTGTGTGTGTGTGTGTGTGTGTGTGTGTGTGTGTGTGTGTGTGTGTGTGTGTGTGTGTGTGTGTGTGCGTGTGTGTGTGCATGAGTGTGTGACTATATAAAAGGGCTCTGTGGCTTGGATGGAGGGCTCTAGGTTGCCTGCTCTGTTCCCTCTTGAGCTCTATCACAGTAAATAGAGACAGGAGTCTATGCAGTGACACCTTTATACACTCCCTAGCAGGGATTCAATACACAAACACTGTAATGTCAAAGTGGATGAAACATTTGAGCATTTGTAAAAAAGAAAATTAAACACCAACATATCTAGAATTAGATAAATGTTCATCCCGTGGGGTCAATGCATGTTAGAATCACTTTTGTTAGGTGATTCATCATTGCTGGACAAACATTTTCAGGTCTTGCCATAGATTTTCAAGAAGATCTTAATCAAAACTGTAGCACGGCCACTCAGGAACATTCATAGGTTTCTTGGTAAGCAACTCTAGTGTATATTTGGCATTGTGTATTAGGTTATTATCCTGTTAAAAGGTGAATTGATCTACCTGTCTAGTGGAAAGCAGACTGAATCAGGTTTTCCTCTGGGATTTTGCATGTGCTTAGCACCATCCTTAAGGATTACAAGCATACTCATAACATCATGCAGCCACACCTGTATCTTTGTAGTGAATGGGTGTGTTGATACACCATCCAAAGTGTAATTAATAACTTCACCATGCTCATAAGGATATTCAATGTCAGCTTTTTTTAATTTTGACCCATCTACCAAAATATATATCCTTCTTTGAGAGGCATCTGTGGTATTTATGTTTGAATCTCTGTTTGAAATGCAGTGCTCGACCGAGGGACTATACAGATAATTGTATCGGGACAGAGATGAGGTAGTCGTTAAAACATCATGTTAAACTCTACTATTGCACTCATAATGAGTACATGCAACTCATTATGTGACTTGTTCTTAGGGCTGGGCCCTAAGAACAAGGGCCCAGCTTCGATCCCAGCTTTGATGCACCTGTACTGACCTCGCCTTCCGGATGATAGTGGGGTGAACAGGCAGTGGCTCGTGTGGTTGTTGTCCTTGATGATCTTTTTGGCCTTCCTGTGACATCGGGTGGTGTAGGTGTCCTGGAGGGCAGGTAGTTTACCCCCGGTGATGCGTTGTGCAGACCTAACTACCCTCTGGAGACCCTTACGGTTGTGGGCGGAGCAGTTTCCGTACCAGGCAGTGATACAGCCCGACAGGATGTTCTCGATTGTGCATCTGCAGAAGTTTGTGAGCGTTTTTGGTGACAAGCCGAATTTCTTCAGCATCCTGTTGCGCCTTCTTCTCCATGCTGTTTGTGTGGGTGGACCATTTCAGTTTGTCTGTGATGTGTATTCCGAGGAACTTAAAACTTTCCACCTTCTCCACCACTACCCCGTCAATGTGGATAGGGGGGTGATCCGTCTCCTGTTTCCTGGTCCACAATCATCTCCTTTGTTTTGTTGACATTGAGTGAGAGGTTATTTTCCTGACACCACACTCCGAGGGTCCTCACCTCCTCCCTGTAGGCCGTCTCGTTGTTGTTGGTAATCAAGCCTACCACTGTAGTGTCGTCTGCAAACTTGATGATTGAGTTGGAGGTGTGCTTAGCCACGCAGTCATGGGTGAACAGGGAGTACAGGAGAGGGCTGAGAACGCACCCTTGTGGGGCCCCAGTATTGAGGATCAGCGGTGTGGAAATGGTGTTTCCTACCCTCACCACCTGGGGCCGGCCTGTCAGGAAGTCCAGGACCCAGTTGCACAGGGCGGGGTTGAGACCTAGGGTCTCGAGATTAATGACGAGTTTGGAAGGTACTATGGTGTTAAATGCTGAGCTGTAGTCGATGAACAGCATTCTTGCATAGGTATTCCTCTTGTCCAGATGGGTTAGGGCAGTGTGCAGTGTGATTGCGATTGCGTCGTCTCTGGACCTATTGGGACGGTAAGCAAATTGGAGTGGGTCTAGTGTGTCTGGTAGGATGGAGGTGATATGATCCTTGACTAGTCTCTCAAAGCCCTTCATGATGACGGAAGTGAGTGCTACGGGGAGATAGTCATTTAGCTCAGTTACCTTAGCTTTCTTGGGAACAGGAACAATGGTGGCCCTATTGAAGCATGTGGGAACAGCAGACGGGGATAAGGATTGATTAAATATGTCCGTAAACACACCAGCCAGCTGGTCTGCGCATGCTCTGAGGACGCAGCCAGGGATGCCATCTGGGCCGGCAGCCTTGCGAGGGTTAACACATTTAAATGTTTAACTCACATTGGCTGCGGTGAACGAGAGCCGCAGATTTTGGTAGCGGGCCGTGTCGGTGGCATTGTATTGTCCTCAAAGCGAGCAAAGAATTTGTTTAGTTTGTCTGGGAGCAAGACATCGTGGTCCGTGAAGGGGCTGGTTTTCTTTTTTTGTATTCCGTGATTGACTGTAGACCCTGCCACATACCTCTCGTGTCTGAGCCGTTGAATTGCGACTCTACTTTGTCTCTATACTGACGCTTAGCTTGTTTGATTTCCTTGCGGAGGGAATAACTACACTGTTTGTATTCAGTCATGTTTCCAGTTGCCTTACCCTGATTAAAAGCAGTGACTCACGCTTTCAGTTTCGCCCGAATGCTGCCATCAATCCACGGTTTCTGATTAGGGAAGGTTTTAATAGTTGCTGTGGGTACAACATCTCCGATGCACTTGCTAATAAACTTGCTCACCCAATCAGCGTACACATCAATGTTGTTGTTTGAGGCTATCCGGAACATATCCCAGTCCATGTGCTCGAAGCAATCTTGAAGCTTTGAATCAGATTGGTCGGACCAGCGTTGAACAGACCTGAGCATGGGCGTTTCCTGTTTTAGTTTCTGTCTACAGGCTGGGAGCATCAAAATGGAGTCATGGTCAAATTTACAGAAAGGAGGGAATTGTATTTTTTTTACCTTTATTTTACTAGGCAAGTCAGTTAAGAACAAATTCTTATTTATAATGATGGCCTAGGAACAGTGGGTTAACTGCCTGTTCAGGGGCAGAACGACAGATTTGTACCTTGTCAGCTCGGGGATTTGAACTTGCAACCTTTCAGTTACTAGTCCAACCCTCTAACCACTAGGCTACCTGTCGCCCCATGCGGCAGGGTATGCGTTGCGGACGATATGCTGATAAAATGTAGGGAGCCTTGTTTTCAGATTAGCTTTGTTAAAATCCCCAGCTACAATAAATGCAGCCTCAGAATATGTGGTTTCCAGTTTACATAGAGTCCAATGAAGTTCTTTCAGGGCCGTCAAGGTGACTGCTTGGGGGGGATATACACGGCTGTTATTATAATCAAAGAGAATTCTCTTGGTAGATAATGTGGTCGGCATTTGATTGTAAGGATTTCTAGGTCAGGTGAACAAAAATACTTGAGTTCCTGTATGTTGTTATGATCACACAACGACTCGTTAATCATAAGGCATACACACCCGCCCTTCTTCTTACCAGAGAGATGTTTGTTTCTGTCGGCGCGATGCGTGATGAAACCGGGTGGCTCTACCGACTCTGATAACGTGTCCCGAGTGAGCCATGTTTCCGTGAAACAGAGAATGTTACAATCTCTGATGTCTCTCTGGAAGGCAACCCTTGCTCGAATTTTGTCTACCTTGTTGTCAAGAGACTGGACATTGGCGAGTAGTATACTCGGGAGCGGTGAGTGATGTGCCCGTCTACGGAGCCTTACCAGAAGACCGCTCCGTCTGCCCCTTCTGCGGCGCCAATGTTTTGGGTCGCCTACTGGGATCCGATCCATTGTCTTGGGTGTTGGTCCAAACAAAGGATCCACTTCGGGAAAGTCGTATTCCTGGTCGCATTGTTGGTAAGTTGACATTGTTCTTATATCCAATGGTTCTTCCCGGCTGTATGTAATAAGACTTAAGATTTCCTGGGGTAACAGTGTAAGAAATAATATATTAAAAACCCAAATACTGCACAGTTTCCTAAGAACGCGAAGCGAGGCGACCATCTCTGTCGGCGCAATTCACAAATGGTGCCTTGCTGCCACCTACCCCTGTACTAGCCATGCTACCATTTACCCCTGTACTAGCCATGCTACCACCTACCCCTGTACTAGCCGTGCTACCACCTACCCCTGTACTAGCCATGCTACCACCTACCCCTGTACTAGCCATGCTTTACTGCTTCTATAGTCTAGCACGGCCGGTAACTTGTAGCACGGCTGGTAAACTTGTAGCACAGCCGGTAACTTGTAGCACGGCCGGTAAATTGTAGCATGGCCGGTTACTTGTAGCACAGCCGGTAACTTGTAGCACGGCCGATAAACTTGTAGCACGGCCGGTAAGTTGTAACACTTGTACCCTATGAATTGTGAAGATGAGGTAGTGGGTTGATACTTGTAGGCCCATTGTAATTAAGATTAATAATACATGTTTAGATGCTTCAGAGAAATACAGAGAGTGGGTGGGGGGTGAGCGAGAGATATAAATAGAGAGAGACAGAACAGAGAGAGAATGAGAGAGAGGCAGAGAAAGAGAATGAGAGACAGAGAAAGAGATGAAATTAGAGAGAGAAAGAGAGAGAGAGAGAGAGAGAATGAGAGAGAACAGAAAAGAAAGGGAATGAGAGAGAGACAGAGAAAGAGAGAGATTGAGAGAGAGAGAGAGAGAGAGAGAGAGAGAGAGAGAGAGAGAGAGAGAGAGAGAGAGAGAGAGAGAGAGACTAGTGTGACCGGTTTTCATTGTCTGCCAGGTTTTAACAGTCTAACACACCGGCAGGGACCTGCTCTAAATACAGGCTTTAATTAAACCAGCAATGTATGGGCCCATCTGAGTAAAAACAGTTACTGAGTCAGCATTGTATTGGCCCATCTGAGTAAAAACAGTTACTGGGTCAGCATTGTATTGGCCCATCTGTGTAAAGACAGTTGGCTTTCATTCTCAACTGCTGGATAAAATACAAGTTCAAGGACACAAGATCAACATGTGGAACAATCTGATTGGATGTCGGCATATACGCTACTCTCAAATTAAACAAAATAACATATTGATGGCCATACTCATGGGTATTGGCCAATTGGCAGTCTGGTATTAATGTTTATCACTCAAAGATGTCACTGCAGTCTGGTTTGCAATAGAACACAACTGACTGTTCTATTGAAGTCCGTCTCTAGCCTGTAGGTTCTCTGTCTCTGCACTGAGCCACTGCAGATGTGAGAGAGAAATGAAGTGGGTAGAAGAGAGAGAAAGAGAATGAGGGAGAGAGAGAGGGTAGGGGGAAAGATAACGGTTGGCAGAGGAGTAAAAAGAGAGAAAAGCAAAGAAACATAGGAGAGAGAGAGAGAGAGAGAGAGAGAGAGAGAGAGAGAGAGAGAGAGAGAGAGAGAGAGAGAGAGAGATTAATGGACAGAAGCATTGACCTTGGCATTTGATCTCTTTCTTTGTCTCAGGAATGACTTCCAATGCCAAGGCTTGATCAGGAAATATGGCCCAAGACAAGAGGAACACAACAAGATCAAACTGTGGAGTGAAATAGCACCTTCTGTTGCTGAACACTCACTCACACACACACACACGCGCGCTCACAAACACACACACACGAACGAACGCAAGCACACGCACACACGCACACACAGACAAACACACACCACCTGTCCCTGAGTAGACTTTAGGTGAGATGAGCAGGGATCTGTCCCATTCATCTCCTACGTAAACAAGGCCAGTTGCCGATGGTTACAGGAGTGTTGCCGTAGCGCCCAGGAGAATGGCAGCAGATTGGGCTGATGAAGGGACCACCCACGACAGGTGGCTAATGAGACCCAGGGACAACAGGGCTGAGACACACACACACACACCTATGCAGAATTAAACATAATTCTGCATAATAAACATAATTAAACATAATAATAAAAAGACAGAGAACATCTACTTTATTTGTCACACTATTTACAATATGTACACAAAACCACAAATATGGACATTTTCAAACATAAAAGCAAAGTAAGACAACTTTTACAACCACATGCTGTACACAAAGTATCTCCCACAAAATGATAGAGAAACACACACACATCCACACCTGCTGATGTTCCTGTAGAGATGAAAAAAGAGGGGCCTTGGAGCCAAGTCCCAGCCAGGCAGAACCAGTCAAGATGGGCAGGAGTTCTCCAACCAACAAGACACACACACCAGGGTAGACACACACATCCGTGGCATTGCTTTCAAAATGGCGTCATCATCGTCTTCTGTATGATCATCCTCTTCGTCATCATCATCATCGTCGTCATCATCACTACCAATGTCATCACCATCATCATCATCATCATCACTGCCAATGTCATCACCATCATCATGTTGTGTAGCCTCCTAGTGAGAGATGTGCATTAGATATCAGAGGATAGCTCTGGGTCACAGAGTGTGTCTGGTCTGGAAGGACATGACTGTAATGGATCTGTCCTGTGTCCCAATATTACCTCCCTTTCTTCACTCCTCCCTCCTGCCCTCCTGCCCTCCCTCCCCTCCTCCTGGAGTTGCAGACGCAATTCTATAATATCAACAATAAATGTTTCCTCCACCAGCGATCTGTCATGGAAGTGAACAACTTTGCTGAGGACTTGGAAAGACAGGCAACTTGTTTCTACTTAAAAAAGACAAATTTAGGGGAAGAGAGAGGTTGTTGTACGCCTGTCATTGATCCCTGATGGTGCGTGTGCATGCGTGTGCATGTGTATGTGTTTGTGTGTACCATAGAGCAGGAAAGTGTGAGTGTCTGCTGCACTCCTGATGGGTACAGAGCAGACAGCTCAGTACAGCATCACTGTAAAGAGCGCCACCATGTGGTGGTCTCAGACAGAAGCGCCGGTTTAGATACAGGTGCAACTGTCCCGGCGTCCAGGTAAGATGACGGAAATGACCAGTAGGAAACAGGGATACAACTCACACTTTATTTCCATACACCAAACAGACACACACATACACACACACACACACACGCACACACACGCACACACACACACACACACACAGCAAACAGAAAGAGGACGGAAATGACCAGTAAGAGGACGAAAATGACCAGTAGGAGACAGGGATACAACTCACACTTTATTTCCATACACCAAACAGACACACACATACACACACGCACACACACACACACACACACACACACACACACACACACACACACACACACACACACACACACACACACACACACACACACACACACACACACACACACACAGACACACACACACACACACACAGCAAACAGCAAACAGAAAGAGGACTGATGGTGAAAGTGATAGTGGTTTCTGTAATGGAACAGAAAGGGGAATGAATTACATAACAGTAATAACAGTGATGGCTAGTAGCTATGTAGCATAGGCTAGCATGCTGTGTGGCTAACAATGCTAATATGTAAACAGAAGCCACGTTGGATAAGGCCACAGGGGGAAGCCATATTAGGTTGCATAACAATAACAACAACACTGGCAGGCGGCCATCTTAAGGCCTATGGCAGGAATGGCTATCCGATATTTACATTCAAGGTTACAGTACAACCAGGTATAAAGTGCCCTCCCCAGTACAGTGCAGTTCCATAGTGTGAGTTGGGAGAGTCCAGGGCTGCAGGAGAAATGGTCCATAGGTTGTGGTCCAGTGGTTGATGTGCAGGGCAGCGGTGTATGCTCTTCAGTCTGCCACTGCTTGCTGAAGAGTGAGCTTGTCTGGACTTTGCTTTATATTTGTCCCAGTCCCACCTGCCTATTGGACAGATGCCCTGAGGAGATGCAGATGGACAGGGTCAAAGGTGGTGATGGGCGGTCAAATGTCCCCAATCAGACGTCACTGGGTGTAGCATGTAACTGGAGACCTCCAGAGGTGCAAACAGAGGAGCCTGTAAACAAGGGGGAGCAATCCTGCGCATTTGCTCTCTGCAGAGTCAGGGAGTCAGGCAGAGTTGAAGGTTGGGAGGCTTCTTGTTTCCAGAGTTGAGGGCTGTGAGTTAGTATTCAGGAGACTATACAGGTTTTCTACTGTCACCATCACTCATCTTACTTTTACAATCCAGAAGCCACACCAAGATCAATAACATCCGTGTGTCTAGGCTACAAAACATTTATTTTAACAGTAAGAGTAAGAGTGTGTGTCTGTGTTTGTTTGCGTGCATTATTGCATACCTATGTGTGTGTGTGTGTGTGTATGTGTGTGTGTTTAACTGTGACTCTAGCTCTGGGAGACTGTTCTATTCCCCCATGGCGGCCTGAACCCCCTCAGCTAGCCTCAGGCGCTTTAGCCTCTCTGGGAAGAGGAATGGGTATGGCAAGGCATGCTTGTATACACACACACACATACACACACACACACAAACACACACACACTGGGGAGTTAGCTGAGAGGATTAAGCAGAAGGGAGAGGAGAGTGCTAAGGCAACACCTGCTGTTTTGTAGCACGTCGCAGCCTTCCAGATAGTACCTCAGAGAGAATACTTTGTCTGTCTCAAAATACACTTTCTCTGTTTCTGTGTTCCCTCCACCCAATGTCTCCTGCTTCCTATCCACTAGCCCACACTTGTTCCCCACTGCCCTTACCTGTTCCCCTCTGCCCTTACCTGTTACCCACTGCCCCCACCCATTCCCCTCTGCCCCCTGTTTCCCTCTGCCCACCTGTTCCCTCTGCCCTTACCTGTTACCCACTGCCCCCACCCATTCCCTCTGCCCCCTGTTTCCCTCTGCCCACCTGTTCCCCTCTGCCCTTACCTGTTACCCACTGCCCCCACCCATTCCCTCTGCCCCCTGTTTCCCTCTGCCCACCTGTTCCCCTCTGGCCTTACCTGTTACCCACTGCCCCCTCCCCGTTTCCCGTTTCCCTCTGCCCATCTGTTCCCCTCTGCCTTTACCTGTTACCCACTGCCCCACCTATTCCCTCTGCCCCCCCCTGTTTCCCTCTGCCCACCTGTTCCGCTCTGCCCCTACCTGTTCCCCACTGCCCCCATCTGTTCCCCTCTGCCCCCACCTGTTCCCCTCCGCCTCCAACTGTTCCCCACCTGTTCCCCTCTTCCCCAACCTGTTCCCCACTGCCTCCACCTGTTCCCCACCTGTTTCCCACTGCCTCCACCTGTTCCCCACCTGTTTCCCACTGCCCCCACCTGTTCCCCTCCACCTCCACCTGTTCCCCACCTGTTCCCCTCTTCCCCCACCTGTTCCCCACTGCCTCCACCTGTTCCCCACCTGTTTCCCACTGCCTCCACCTGTTCCCCTCTGCCCCCACCTGTTCCCCACTGCCTCCACCTGTTCCCCACCTGTTTCCCACTGCCTTCACCTGTTCCACACCTGTTCCCCACTGCCTCCACCTGTTCCCCTCTGCCCCCACCTGTTCCCAACTGCCTCCACCTGTTCCCCACCTGTTCCCCACTGCCTCCACCTGTTCCCCTCTGCCCCCACCTGTTCCCCACTGCCTCCACCTTCTCCCCACCTGTTCCTCACCTGTTCCCCACCTGTTCCTCACCTGTTCCCCTCTGCCTCCAACTGTTCTCCACCTGTTTCCCTCTGCCTCTACAGCATCTTACATCGGAGAGATTTGGTAAAGTTGTCTGCTCCCATTGTATGCCAAGTCCCATTAGATAGCTTTTCCAAGCCAGCTTACATGTTTTAAGTATTCACAATATTCACAATTCAGCACACACACACAAAACACACAGACGCAAAACACAAACCCACACACGCTTCTGTGTTTAGAGGGACTTATTGAATCTTACATTTGTTGTGGTTGTGGTGGCTGCCTCCGTTTGTTACTGTCTCAGATTGCGATGACTGGGGTCGCGCTGCCGAGGTCACTTCAATGAATTTGAGACACAGACTGGAATAAACAATAACTCCATTCAGGAAACAATGACATACACTTACTCATCTGTTTCACAATTGTTATTGTGCAGTTGAAAAGAAAGTGTGTTTCAAAGCACATTTATGATTTATCATCGAAAGAAGAACAGGCCTAAAGCTACCATGACTTTTGGAAAGTGAAATAGAATGTCATGGAAACAAGGTTCTGGGCTGCAATGGTATGTTTCTGTTGACAGACGAAACATCCGCAATGTAGAATTGATGTGATCTGTTCGTACATACACACACACACACACACAAATATGCATGCGCACAGACACACTTTATATGGACACACACTTCAGACATTTTCTCACATTGCAGGGAGAAAAACATGTACAGTGGCTTGTGAAAGTATTCACCCCCCTTGGCATTTTTCCTATTTTGTTGCCTTACAACCTGGAATTATAATGGATTTTGGGGGGATTTGACATCGTTTGATGTACAGTCGTGGCCAAAAGTTTTGAGAATGACACAAATATAAGGTCTGCTGCCTCAGTTTGTATGATGGCAATTTGCATATTATCCAGAATGTCATGAAGAGCAATCAGATGAATTGCAATTAATCGCAAAGTCCCTCTTTGCCATACAAATTAACTGAATCCCCCAAAAACATTTCCACTACATTTCAGCCCTGCCACAAAAGGACCAGCTGACATCATGTCAGTGATTCTCTCGTTAACACTGGTGTGAGTGTTGACGAGGACAAGGCCGGAGATCACTCTGTCATGCTGATTGAGTTCGAATAACAGACTGGAAGCTTCAAAAGGAGAGTGGTGCTTTGAATCATTGTTCTTCCTCTGTCAAACAGTGTTACCTGCAAGGAAACACGTGCCATCATCATTGCTTTGCACAAAAAGGGCTTCACAGGCAAAGATATTGCTGCCAGTAAGATTGCACCTAAATCAACCATTTATCGGATCATCAAGAACTTCAAGAAAAGCGGTTCAAATGTTGTGAAGAAGGCTTCAGGGCACCCAAGAAAGTCCAGCAAGCGCCAGGACCGTCTCCTAAAGTTGATTCAGCTGTGGGATCGGGGCACCACCAGTACAGAGCTTGCTCAGGAATGGCAGCAGGCAGGTGTGATTGCATCTGCACGCACAGTGAGGCGAAGACTTTTGGAGGATGGCCTGGAGTCAAGAAGGGCAGCAAAGAAGTCACTTCTCTCCAGGAAAAGCATAAGGGACAGACTGATATTCTGCAAAAGGTACAGGGATTGGACTGCTGAGGACTGGGGTAAAGTCATTTTCTCGGTGAACAAAACATCGATATTTTGGATCCGTGGCCAGGAAACTCCCCAGACCTTAATCCCATTGAGAACGTGTGGTCAATCCTCAAGAAGCGGGTGGACAAACAAAAACCCACAAATTCTGACAAACTCCAAGCATTGATTATGCAAGAATGGGCTGCCATCAGTCAGAATGTGGTCCAGAAGTTTATTGACAGCATGCCAGGGCGGATTGCAGAGGTCTTGAAAAAGAAGGGGCAACACTGCAAATATTGACTCTTTGCATCAACTTCATGTAATTGTCAATAAAAGCCTTTGACACTTATGAAATGCTTGTAATTATGCTTCAGTATTCCATAGTAACATCTGACAAAAAGGACACTGAAGCAGCAAACTTTGTGGATATTAATATTTGTGTCATTCTCAAAACTTGTGGCCACGACTGTACACAACATGCCTCCCACTTTGAAGATGCTAAATATTTTTTGTTGTGAAACAAACAAGAACTAACAGAAAAAAATGGAAAACTTGAGCGTGCATAACTATCCCCCCCAAGTCAATACTTGGGGAGCCACCTTTTTCAGCAATTACAGCTGCATGTCTCTTGTGGTATGTCTTAGCACATCTAGCCACTGGTATTTTTGCCCATACTTCAAGGCAAAACTGCTCCAGCTCCTTCAAGTTGGATGGGTTCTGCTGGTGTACAGCAATCTTTAAGTTATAACACAGATTCTCAATTGGATTGAGGACTGAGCTTTGACCCGGCCATTCCAAGACATTTAAATGTTTCCCCTAAACCACTCAAGTGTTTCTTTAGCAGTATGCTTAGGGTCATTGTCCTGCTGGAAGGTGAACCTTTGTTCCAGTCTCAAATCTCTGGAAGACTGGAACAGGTTTCCCTCAAGAATTTCCCTGTATTTAGCGCCATCCATCATTCCTTCAATTCTGACCAGTTTCCCAGTCCCTGCCGATGAAAAATGGATGGTGTTCTCGGAGTGATGAGAGGTGTTGGGTTTTGAGATTATGTTTTTTACACTGGATAAAAGTAGAGACTCAGAGCTAGAAAATGGTGTATCATACACTACAGTTGAGGAACATAAATTGAGAATTTATTCTGCCTTGAAAGATGATAAACTTGTAACCCCACTTTTGAGAAAATGGCCCTTGAATATTTTGGTGAGCCTACTAGAGAGCTCTTCTTTATAGATTCACATCTTGTCATGTGCTAGGATGGTAGAGTACTAAACAACCAAATATTTCAAGACTAAAGGCTGGTTTATACTAAGTCTATCAACATGTCTGTAGACTTTTGTCACAGTGACATCATGAACATTATACTGTTGTCCGACATCAAACTTGTCGTTTTCATTATGAAAAAGTATAAAAACAAAAATGATAGGCTGCATGACATCAGCAGACTGGTGATCCAAAATAGCATTACAGGTGTATTTTAACATCAATAGACCCATCCGTTTAAAAATGTAATTAGTCGTTGTCAATCTAACAATCCAGGCAACTAATATCAAATTTCTAAACAATATTTGGGTTCGTTTGTAGCCTGTTAGCTAGCTAGCTAATGTTAAGTTAGCTATTTTGTATTCATTATTACAGGAAAATAAACTAATAACAAGATCATTATTTACAAGTTAATGGTGAGCTAATTACAGAAAATAGCTTACGGTTGTGAGTGTAACATTATAAAAGCATGGCATTCTAACTGAGAATTTTAGAACTTGGACACTGTCTCATTGGCCTAACGTTATATCCTGATTTGACTTTGGTGCAGGTCATGTTGTTCTTCACATTACCATCTCTGGTAAACACACACTATATTAAATACAACCTAAGTTTATTTGTCACATGCACAGGATACAGTGAATTGGTTACTTGCATAGTGGATTCTTTTATCAAAATCCCAACTCATAACATTGCAACCCTGCATGAATCTGCAGGTACCTGCAGGTAGCTAAAGCTAACTAACTAGGTTCAATGTTAGCCTATAACTAGCAACGCAAATGGCTCTGAGATACAAATAGCATTACTACACAGATCATACACGTAACGTCAGCTAGTGAGCCAGCCAGCTAATGTTAGCTAGCTAACAGTACACTTTAACTTAAATGAAAATGACTTTCTGACCAAATTAGAAATGTGTAATATCTGAAAATGTAGCCAGCTTGACTCACTTACGCGTATACATGAATGGACACTTCTCCCTCTGTCACGGATGCCATGGTTTGAAGATGTAATCTGGAGACATGTGTTTTATACATCATCCTTCTGTGTGTTCTCTTTTCGACTCCCTCCGCATATTTGCAATCAAAATCCAGCATTTTTCCACATCTAAACCAACTAGGCTCGAAATGTAACAATTGTATTCGTATTTACAGATGGCATACACATTTCTTATTTAGGCACATGAAAATTCACATGTTCCAGGAGGCAATTCTTTAACAATTTTTATGAAAAATAAATGTTTATGTTCAAATGCCTGTCTTGTGAAATGGTGACACGCAACACACTGTACACCTAGTTTCCTGACATGAGTCATAAATATATATTCACTTGAACAGAGATATTACATCTCAATGGGAATGTGTTTTTAAATAAAGGATGAATGGTTACAATCCAATGCATTGACTGATGGAGGCCATTGTAAATGTCTTTTTCGAAGCCTATTTAATTAATATGTACTCTCCATCTCAGTACATTGAAGTGAGAAAAAAAAGATGAGAAGCAAAGCCCTTTCATAGTAATAACAAACAATCAGATGGATTCACAGTGTTCTCTGAGCATTATAAAAGTTACATTAGCAGAGCCATCCATAATGAAAATTGCAGAACTCCACACTGTCATCATTAATAGCCTGGGTGTTTTATTAAAACAAAGGAAGCTGAAAAGGCCACACTAATCCACATGCACACAAGTGCACACACACAAATGCAGAAGCACGCACTCTCACACACACACACACATAGCACACACACACACGCACACACACGCACATGGTCACATACGCACACCCACACAGACACACTTGCACCTAGCATTGAAGTAAACACACATACACACACACAGAAATTCACTTGCATGAAAAGGCCAATCGTATCCACTGTCTGCTGGTCTGGTTTATAATTATGAACGCTGATTGCCCTATGGGCGCAAGCCTTTTTCAGAAGAAACAGAGAGAGACAGAGTGACAACAAGCATAGAAATGGAGCCACGGAATGGACAAAGCTTTCCAACCACATCTCAATAACAACTTCTACCACTTTTAAAATGACATTTACAACTACTACTTTTGCTGCTGCTGCTGCTAATACTACTACTGTTGCTGCTGCTACTACTACTACTACTACTACAACTACTACTACTACTATTGCTGCTGCTGCTGCTAATACTACTACTGTTGCTGCTGCTACTATTACTACTACTACTACTACCACCACCACCACCACCACCACCACCACCATTGCCGCCGCCGCCGCCAACACCGCCACCGTTGCCGCCGCCACCACCGCCGCTACCACTACCACCGTTGCCGCCGCTGATGCCACCACCACCACCGTTGCCGCCGCTGCCACCACCACCACTACCACCACCACCACAACCACCACCACCACCACCACCACCACCGTTGCCGCCGCCACCACCACCACCACCACCGCCAACCACCACCACCACTATTGCCGCCGCCGCCGCCAACACCACCACCGCCGCCGCCGCCGATGCCACCACCACCATGTTGCCGCCGCCGACGCCAATACCACCACCGTTGCCGCCGCCGATGCCACCACCACCACGCTGCCGCCGCCGATGCCACCACCACCACCATGCTCCGCCGCCGCCACCACCACCACCACCACTACCACCACCACTACCACCACCACAACCACCACCATTGCCGCCGCCGCCGCCGCCAACACCACCACCGCCGCCGCCGCTGATGCCACCACCACCACCGTTGCTGCCGCCGATGCCACCACCACCACCGTTGCCGCCGATGATGCCACCACCACGCTGCCGCCGCCGGATGCCACCACCACCATGTTCCCGCTTCTGATGCCACCACCACCATGTCCCGCCGCCGCCGCCGCCACCACCACCGTTGCCGCCGCTGATGCCACCACCGTTGCCGCCGCCGATGCCACCACCACCACCCTGCTGCCGCCGCCACCACCACCGTTGCCGCCGCCGATGCCACCACCACCACCCTTCCGCCGCCGATGTTACCACCGTTGCCGCCGCCGATGCCACCACCACCACCCTGCTGCCGCTGATGCCACCACCACCATTGCCGCTGCCGCCGATGCCACCACTACCACCACCGCTGCCGCCGATGCCACCACCACCACCCTGCTGCCGCCGCCGCCACCACCACCACCGTTGCCGCCGCCGATGCCACCACCACCACCCTTTGCTGCCGCTGATGTTACCACCGCCGCCGCCGCTGATGCCACCACCACCACCCTTGCTGCCGCTGATGTTACCACCGTTGCCGCCGCCGATGCCACCACCACCACCCTGCTGCCGCCGCTGATGTTACCACCGTTGCCGCTGATGATGCCACCACCACCACCCTTGCCGCCGCTGATGCCACCACCACCACCGTTGCCGCCGCCGATGCCACCACCACCATGTTGCCGCCGCCGATGCCACCACCGCCGTTGCTGCCGCCGATGCCACAACCACCACCGCCGCCGCCGCTGCCACCGTTACCACCGTTGCCGCCACCATTACCACCGTTGCCGCCGCTGCCACCACCACCGCTGCTGCCGCCGCTGATGCCACAACCACCACCGCCGCCGCCGCCGCCACCATTACCACCGCTGCCGCCGCCGCCGCCATTACCACCATGTTGCCACCGCCGCCGCTCCACCACCACCATGTTGCCGCTTTGCCGCCGCCACCACCACCATGTTGCCGCTGCCGCCGCCGTCCCTAGCACCACCATGTTGCCGCTAATGCCACCACTTCCATGCCGCCGCTGCCGCCACCACTACCACCATGTTGCCGCTTTGGCTGCCGCCACCACCATTATGCTGCCGCCGCTGCCGTCTCACTTCCCATGTTGCCGCCGCTGCCGCCGCTGCTACTACTACTATGTTGCTGCTGCTGCTGCTGCTCCTAGTACTACTATGTTGCTGCTAATGCTACTACTTCTATGTTGCTGCTGCTACTACTACTATGTTGCTGCTTTTGCTGCTGCTACTACTACTATGTTGCTGCTGCTGCTGCTCTTATTACTACTGTGTTGCTGCTGCTGCTACTACTACTATGTTGCTGCTGCTACAACTACTATTCTGAGGTCAATTCTAATGCGGCAGCAGGTAGCCTAGAGGTTAAAATTGTTGGGCCAAAAGCCGAAATGTTGCTGGATCGAATCCCAGAGCCGACTAGTTGAAAAACGTGTTGATGTGCCATTGAGCCAGGGCCTTCAAACTAATTGCTCCTGTAAATTGTCTGTGTTAAAGTGTCTGCTAAATGACAAAAAAAAAATTATACTTGTTGAAAATGGATTGTGACAAGTCTCTGCCACCACCTGAACTCAGTTAAATGCCTAACAGGTAGTGTGTAAGTGTTGGTATGGAGAGTCAGGACCAAGGAGCAGCCCATTGTACATACCACAGTCCTCAACTGTTCCTACTCTATAACCAATCAGATTGTTTCCAGTCTGTCTTTCTGAACGGATCAATGTACAGTATTGGGACAGCGTTGTAGCCTCTGTTATTTTCCAAGCTTCTTCTCCTGTAATATTTGATTGGTCTCATTTGTTGTGTCTAGTGTTCTGTAGTAAATCGTTTGATAAACCAGTGCGTTCACGTCTGCTTTCTGCACCATAAAAAAATAATGGAACGCCAGACAAGTTTATTGGTATTGAAAGATTGAATAGTCTGTATGTCACTCACAAAGGAACACAAACACAACAGAAGGCCGTTCCATAAAGACTGTTCTGCAATCAGAATGGGCCATTCTCAGGGATAATTGCTTCTCTTTTTCGAGATTTGAAATAATGTAACTTATGGTAATGCTGCACAGTGTTTCTAAATGACTATGGTGCCTGGATAGTTACTCTCAGCTGCATACTGATGACTCTCTCTGTGGTGTGTGTGTGTGTGTGTGTGTGTGTGTGTGTGTGTGTGTGTGTGTGTGTGTGTGTGTGTGTGTGTGTGTGTGTGTGTGTTTGTGTGTGCAGCAGCATACTGATGATTGCACTTCCTGGGCTTGATGAATGCAAATTAGGTCAATATAAACTTTAAAGAAACACTTTCTATGTAATATAAAAGATAACACTTTCTCATCGACGTGTCTGAATATGGGAGTGCAAACATGTTTGTGTTTGTTTTTGACGCCGAAAGCGAGCAAACGGCTAGAGTGATTTTAATTCCACTGAATGACCTTGTGATAATAACTTACTCAGACTTACTTATCTGTAAAAATGGAGGGACATGGTGCTGCTCTGCACAGCCAGAGAAGGTAGAGGAAAATCCACTATTATAAGCTCTAAGACTGTCATTGACTGGATAGAAACCTCCAGGGGTCAATTGCAAAAAATATCATCACCAGACAATCATATAGGATCATATGCAACTATACAGTATAGTGCTTTAGCTAGTTCCCTTTACTTTAACTAACAGATGTAGGATCTTAATTTGGTCTTTTGTTGATGATAGTTTTCCTGCGTAGCAGGACATGCAAACTTCTAGTGTATTCAGTGTTTTTAAAAGACCTCTAAAGTTTGTCATTTCTCTAAAGTAAAATTAATCAACCCCTACAAAATAATTCCATTAATTATAATCCACATAATAATTCACATTTCCTGTTACTGCAGGATAATTTTTTCTTATACAGTATATTAGCAATGGAAAAAACGTGCCCATTACTTATTTTCATGATAAGTATACTATATTACATATTGGACCACAAAAAAATATAACTTTTACATTACCATGTAGTTTACCAATAAAATGCTCTGAATTTCCATTATTTTGATGTTTGTGGTTTCCTTTGCTCTCAATGAATCTACTTTCCATAGTACAGGAACTTTATCTATCTACAGTGTCATAATCCCCTAGGAGAGAATGCTTTTCTGACACCTTGCTCCTGCAAAGGTAAAAATAGCCATTTTATAGAGGGAAGAAGTTAACCAATTAAAAGTAATTGCGGGAGCAAAGAAAATCCCTTCTGCTCTTCGAGAAATACTACACAAGCCTTGAAGCTTATGTCCTCTTCTCTGTCCCTCTGCTTTCTATGTCTTTCTTTCTTTCTTTCTTTCTCTCTCTCTCTCTCTCTCTCTCTCTCTCTCTCTGAAAATATCCAAGATGAGAGAGGGTGAGAGAAGTTAAATTTCACACGTTTTCCTAAATTACGCATATCACAATGATGATGATGAGAAAGAGGAGGAAGAAGAGAAGCAGGAAGATGATGCAGACGAGTATGACGAGGATGAGCAGAAGGAGGAAGAAGAGAAGCAGGAGGACAATGGGAATAATGAGGACAATGATGAGTTTGATGTTTCAGTACAGTGTCTGACATCCATGTGTCTTTTATTCAGTCGCTAATATAAAATCAGTGTCTGAGTGTGGCTTCAAGCACCCCCGTGCCCAGATCTGTTAGAGCGCATCCAGGTGGGGAGCATCGCAGTCTATGAATGAAAGACCCTGTACTCCTGGGTAACTTATTTCCAGCCATGTCTCTCCCCATGCGCTACTCTCAATATACAATATGCATTCGGAAAGTATTCAGACCTCTTGACTTTTTCCACATTTCGTTATGTTACAGCCTTATTCTAAAATGGATGAAATAGTTTTTTTTCCCCACTTATCAATCTACACACAATACTCCATAATGACAAAGCAACAACAGGTTATTAGAATTATTTGCTAAATTAGAGATTTTTTATTTAATATTACATTTACATAAGTATTCAGACCCTTTACTCAGTACTTTGTTGAAGCACCTTTGGCAGCGATTACAGCATCAAGTATTCTTGGGTATGAGCTACAAGCTTGGCACAACTGTATTTGGGGAGTTTCTCCCATTCTTCTCTGCAGATCCTCTCAAGATCTGTCAGCTTGGATGTGGAGCGTCGCTGCACAGCTATTTTCAGGTCTCTCCAGAGATGTTCGATCTTGTTCAAGTCCAGGCTCTGGCAGGGCCACTCAAGCACATTCAGCCACTCCTGCGTTGTCTTGACTGTGTGCTTAGGGTTGTTGTGCTGTTGGAAGGTGAACCTTCGTCACAGTCTGAGTTCCTGAGCACTCTGGAGCAGGTTTCATCAAGGATATCTCTGTACTTTGCTCTGTTCATCTTTCCCTCGATCCTGACTAGTCTCCCAATCCCTGTCGCTTAAAATCATCCCCACAGTATGATGCTGCCACCACTATGCTTCACCGTAGGGCTGGTGCCGGGTTTCCTCCAAGCGTGACTAGGAATATTGCGTTGACAATATTACCTCTGTGGTCACTAAAGATCCCATGGCACTTATTGTAGGAGTAGAGGTGTTAACCCCGATGTCCTGGCTAAATTCCCAATCTGGCCCTCATACCATCACAGTCACCTAATCATCCCCAGCTTACAATTGGCTCATTCATCCCCCCTCCTCTCCTCTGTAACTATTCTCCAGGTCATTGCTGTAAATGAGAATGTGTTCTCAGTCGACTTACCTGGTAAAATAACGGTTAAATAAAAATTAAATTAAATAATTATCGCATTTGTAGTCAATTTTGATAATGGTGTTTTCCTGCAAATGGAACATTCGGGCCTATGGCCTACTGCCATGTACGCATTGCATCCCACAACTGTCCCAGACTATGTTTGGAAAATGTATTTTTCTCACAGAATAGAATAGGTCGACATTTGTACTATGGTGGATAGTAGATTGACATAAGCTAGTTCTTTTGCTGTTCATTAGGCCTACTCATCTTGTTGGCTGATGAAAAGTAAACGTGGAAATTTCTTCCAATATCTTCAATATGCACCTCAGAATTGGATAGGGATGCTTGCAGTTGCGTCCCTGATGTGTCTGTCTTCACTTGTAGCCTGTGAGAAAGATCCAATCACTTGATGGGAGAAGGGCAGAATGGCCACTGGCCGCAAAAGGCATGCATTACAGCCACAAATGTAATACTGCCGTGAAATTCGAGGCATTACTGACGTGGGATATTACAAAATTAGAAATGCTAAGCTAGTTTTTACATAGAAAATGTTATATGCTAGTTTTCCCTGATGCAGGCTTGTTGTCTTGGTGTGACTTAGCTTTAAGTGTGGGCGTACAGATAAGAGCCAGGTGCGACCACGCTATGTGACACCCTGTTTGCACTATTTGTAGTTACTATTCTGCTAGGAAACTTGCAGGAAGAAACAGAGAGTCGTGGCAACGTCAGCTGTCTTAATCTCCACAGACAAGCTAAATGCCTTTTATACACTGTGCTCCCCACCCCAGTTTGCACACATCTGCTAACTGCCACATAGACAAAGAGGTTGGAGTTTTCTATAAAAGCTGAGAGCCAACTCTGTTTGTTGGGCATAGTTGACTGCCCCATTTTTGCAAATCTTATAATAAAGTTGTGGGATGATTCTACAGTCTCTCTTCCCTTTGAACAGATAAAATCCCCTACAATTATCAATGAGAGACTATTCTTCTTAACCTTTATTTTACTAGGCAAGTCAGTTAAAACTTCTTGGGCCCCAGTGGGTCGCTAGCGGGCTCGTCCCGACACTACCAGGGAAAATCTAAAGCGCCAAATTCAAAATCCCAAAGTTGAATTATTAAACATCCACCAATATACAAGTGTTCCATACTCATCAAAAGCTCTGTTTCTTGGCAATATCACAGCGTTGTCAGATTTCAAAAAGGCTTTACGGCGAAAGCAGCACATTTGATTGTTTGAGGCTAGCACCTCACATATTTTTCCAATAGCCATGTATCGATTAGCCATCACGGCACACACATAATACATTTCACAGCGAAAACAAATCAATTACCTGTTGAAGAACTTCTGCTGAGGTCATCCTAAGTGTCCAACGAAGACAATCCATGGTTCTTTTGTTAGAAAAAGTAATGTATTTTATCCATAAATCCTCCATTTGGTTCGCACGTTATAATCAGAAACGACAGCCTCCACTAGTCCATTGAAACGCTGCGCGAACTCGTTCATCTTATACCTATAAACTTGTCCAAGAACAATCAAACATAGTTTTAAATGTATCCTTAGGAACACTTTTACGTATATTTACTATTATAAATCAGCCGGAATATAAACTGATCGATAACGACGATAAAAAAGACACTCCGTGACTTCTCGTGCGCGCGCGCCGGGTACTGAAGTTACATTAATAACTCTAAATGAAGCATGTAGGAGTACCTATTTATTTGTTAACCCCTCAAAACAGAATAGGTGCATGTGCACACTCCCTCAAATCGTTTGGAGAAAATATTTGTATTTTATTCAGCTTTGTTTAATTGTATTCTTCATACCATAAAATAATGCCACGGAATCATAACCAAATATTGTCTGCTAAATTAACTAGTAGCCCATAGCCATTTGGCATAGCCACGTCAGGACCATAAGGACAACTCGGAGCATACTATTCTGTTCTTCTGAAACAGACTCCATTTTCTTCATATCATGCTTCTTTAGACCTGTCTAAAATAAATAATGGATTAATTGTGAAGGTGTAGGCTATCTTACATGGATTTATTAGACTTTTTAACCATGTCAAGTTCTAGGTGATGGAGATCAGGTACACCCCTTACCCCTGAAACACACTCACGCTGGTCCCTCGTTGTGAACGTTTTCCCAAGCATCTCTGAGCAGTCAGACCTTTTGATTATTTTGTGCTGCCATTTTTCAGAGATAGATTTTTGTTTACTTTTATGTCCTCAATTGAGAGGCGCAATTGTTTGTTACAGCGCCAAGGCTCCTCAACTGTGACCGACAAATCAAAATAGCACTCAAAAGGATTGAGGACGAAGTGAATAAATAGACTTCCATATTTTATTCATCAGTGAACAGTTAACAAAATGAAACATCGGATGTGGACACAGCGAAGAGAATAGGAGTGAGTGGGAGAGATAATGAGAGTGAGAGAAAGAGTGAGAGAAATAGAAGGAGAGAGAAAGAAAGATAGAGAGACTTCTTCTCCTCTAGTCTCCTAGCGTCTGTGGGAGAGGCATCAGCAGAATGCCCCTGAAGCCTGTTGCATAATTCAAGTGAACATTCCTTTTCTTTTTTTGCCGCTGCAGCAGTCAGCCTACAGGAAGAGGGAGGAGAGAGGATATAGAATACACAATCCATGTTCCCCATTTATCATGATTTGCTACCATTTAAGGCATTCTGAGGGTGAAGGAGAGGGGGATAAGGGAGAGAGAGGGGAAGGAGGAGGAGGAGGAGGAAGAGGGGGAGGGGTCATAAAGGCAGAAGACGACTCGTCTTTATCTCTCCTCACCAGACGCATCCTCTTTCGCTGCCTTGCCTTTCATACAGGTGAGCTCACCATTCTTGCCATCACAGACAGAAAGAGAGAATACAAAACTATGTTTTTTTTCACCCTGGCTTTGCAATAGGCTTTAGAAAGTCCTGCTCTGAAGATTATTCCTCCACTTCTCAAAGACTCTTTGTGAAGGGAAGTTTGTGTTTGGGATAGTGGGCCCTTAAAGCAGCAGTCATGACCTGCTGTGGTCTCCTCTCTCTTTGTAAGGGCACAGACTCATGTCTGTCCTGTGAGCCAGTGAGTGGAGCTGTCCCTCCTGTCTGTCTTGTATTCCAGTGAGTGGAGCTGTCCCTCCTGTCTGTCCTGTATGCCAGTGAGTGGAGCAGTCCCTCCTGTCTGTCCTGTAAGCCAGTGAGTGGAGCAGTCCCTCCTGTCTGTCCTGTATGCCAGTGAGTGGAGCTGTCCCTCCTGTCTGTCCTGTAAGCCAGTGAGTGGAGCAGTCCCTCCTGTCTGTCCTGTAAGCCAGTAAGTGAAGCTGTCCTTCCTGTCTGTCCTGTAAGCCAGTGAGTGGAGCTGTCCCTCCTGTCTGTCCTGTAAGCCAGTGAGTGGAGCTGTCCCTCCTGTCTGTCCTGTGAGCCAGTGAGTGGAGCTGTCCCTCCTGTCTGTCCTGTAAGCCAGTGAGTGGAGATGTCCCTCCTGTCTGTCCTGCGAGCCAGTGAGTGGAGCTGTCCCTCCTGTCTGTCCTGTAAGCCAGTGAGTGGAGCTGTCCCTCCTGTCTGTCCTGCAAGCCAGAGAGTCGAGCTGTCCTTCCTTTCTGTCCTGTAAGCCAGAGAGTGGAGCTGTCCCTCCTGTCTGTCCTGTAAGCCAGTGAGGGGAGCTGTCCCTCCTGTCTGTCCTGTAAGCCAGTGAGTGGAGCTGTCCCTCCTGTCTGTCCTGTATGCCAGTGAGTGGAGCTGTCCCTCCTGTCTGTCCTGTATGCCAGTGAGGGGTGCTGTCCCTCCTGTCTGTCCTGTATGCCAGTGAGTGGAGCTGTCCCTCCTGTCTGTCCTGTATGCCAGTGAGTGGAGCTGACCCTCCTGTCTGTCCTGTATGTCAATGAGTGGAGCTGACCCTCCTGTCTGTCCTGTGAGCCAGTGAGTGGAGCTGTCCCTCCTGTCTGTCCTGTAAGCCAGTGAGTGGAGCCGTCCCTCCTGTCTGTCCTGTAAGCCAGAGAGTGGAGCTGTCCCTCCCGTCTGTCCTGTATGCCAGTGAGTGGAGCTGTCCCTCCCGTCTGTCCTGTAGGCCAGTGAGTGGAGCTGTCCCTCCTGTCTTTCCAATATGCCAGTGAGGGGAGCTGTCCCTCATGTCTGTCCTGTATGCCAGTGAGTGGAGCTTTCCCTCCTGTCTGTCCTGTAAGCCAGTGCGTGGAGTTGTCCCTCCTGTCTGTCCTGTGAGCCAGTGAGTGGAGCTGTCCCTCCTGTCTGTCCTGTAAGCCAGTGATTGGAGCTGTCCCTCCTGTCTGTCCTGTAAGCCAGTGAGTGGAGCTGTCCCTACTGTCTGTCCTATGCTGAGCAACAATATCTCACACTTTTACCAATTTACGTTCAATTCCAACGTTTGGACAGTTAAGTTTGTGATAGGGTTACACTTCCAATAGAAACAACTCATGGGTTAAGAACAGGTATTTATTATGAATAGTTAAGTTAAGGTTGAAGGTTTGGGATAGGGTTAAAAGATTGAAATATACGTGCACTACCGTTCAAAGGTTTGGGGTCACTTAGAACAGGTCCTTGTTTTTGAAAGAACAGCACATTTTTTGTCCATTAAAATAACATCCAAATCGATCATAAATACAGTGTAGACATTGTTAATGTTGTAAATGACTATTGTAGCTGGAAACGCCACATGTTTAATGGAATATCTACATAGGCGTACAGAGGCCTCCTGTGTTCCAATGGCACGTTGTGTTAGCTAATACAAGTTTATCATTTTAAAAGGCTAATTGATCATTAGAAAACCCTTTTGCAATTATGTTAGCACAGATGAAAACTGTTGTGCTAATTAAAGAAGCAATAAAACTGTCCATCAGCATCTGCCAGTTTGCGCTGTTCTGTGAATGGAGTAGTACACAGCGTCGTATGAGACCTTCAGTTTCTTTGCAATTTCTCGCATGGAATAGCCATCATTTCTCAGAACAAGAATAGACTGACGAGTTTCAGAAGAAAGTTATTTGTTTCTGGCCATTTTCAGCCTGTACTCAAACCCATAAATGCTGATGCTCCAAATACTCAACTAGTCTATAGAAGGCCAGTTTTATTGCATCTTTATTAAGCAGTACAAGTTTTCAGCCGTGCTAACATAATTGCAAAATTGTTTTCTAATTAGCTTTTTTAAATTATTAACTTGGATTAACTAACACAACGTGCCATTGGAACACAGGAGTGATGGTTACTGATAATGGGCTTCTGTACACCTACAGTGGCTTGCAAAAGTACTCACCCCCATTGGCATTTTTCCTATTTTGTTGCCTTATAACCTGGAATTAAAATTATATAATTTGATTTACACAACATACCTACTACTTTGAAGAAACAAAGAAGAAATAAGACAAAAAAACTGAAAACTTGAGCGTGCATAAGTATTCACCCCCCCAAAGTCAATACTTTGCAGAGCCACCTTTTAAAGCAATTACAGCGGCAAGTCTCTTGGAGTATGTCTCTATAAGCTTGGCACATCTAGCCCCTGGGATTTTTGCCCATTCTTCAAGGCAAACTGCTCCAGCTCCTTCAAGTTGGATGGGTTCCGCTGGTCTACAGCAATATTTAAGTCATACCACAGATTCTCAATTGGATTGAGGTCTGAGCTTTGACTAGGCCATTCCAAGACATTTAAATGTTTCCCCTTAAACCACTCAAGTGTTGCTTTAGCAGTATGCTTAGGGTCATTGTCTTGCTGGAAGGTGAACCTCTGTCTAACTCTCAAATCTCTGGAAGACTGAAGCAGGTTTCCCTCAAGAATTTCCCTGTATTTAGCGCCAACCATCATTCCTTCAATTCTGACCTTCAGTTCTCTTAGCAGGTTTGTTGTGGTGCCATGTTCTTTCCATTTTTTTATAATGGATTTAATGGTTCTTCGTGGGATGTTCAAAGTTTCTGATATATGTTTATATCACAAACCTGATCTGTACTTCTCCACAACTTTGTCCTTGACCTGTTTGGAGAGCTTCTTGGTCTTCAAAGTGCCCCTTGCTTAGTGGTGTTGCAGACTCTGGGGTCTTTCAGAACAGGTGTATATATGCTGAGATCATGTGACAGATCATGTGACACTTTATTTAACTAATTATGTGACTTCTGAAGGTAATTGGTTGCACCAGATCTTATTTAGGGGCTTCATAGCAAAAGGGGTGAATACATATGGACGCACCACTTTTCCGTTTTTTATTTTTGAATCCTTTGAAACAAGTTAGTTTTTTCATTTCACTTGACCAATTATGACTATTTTGTGTATGTCTATTACATGAAATACAAATAAAAATCCATTTAAATTACAGGTTGTGATGCAACAAAATCGGAAAAATGCCAAGAGGGGTGAATACTTTCACAAGGCACTGTATGTAGACATTCCATAGAAAATCTGCCGTTTCCAGCTACAATATTCCTTTACACCATTAATAATGTCTACACTGTATTTCTGATCAATTTGATGTGATTTTATTGGACAATTTTTTTTGCTAATCTTTCAAAAAGAAGTACATTTCTAAGTGACCCCAAACTTAATAACGGTAGCTTATATATATAATTGAGTCACCACTGGAACCGGAGCGCACATCCGTCATCCCTGTCCACAGAGCCCTAGCAAACCGCAAGCCTACTTTATGGTAATAGCGCTTGCTTTTTAAGTAATTTCCAAACATCTTGGCTACCTGTCCTCTCTGTTTTTGTTTTATTATTTCACTGCCATGCTGTGTTCGATCTTGTCTAGCCATCTTGTCTCAAGAGGACCACAATGGAAATAAGTCCCAGACTTTATTGTGTGTTATCCTCGATGATTTTATTAATGTGCATGTATGGATTTTTCAAGTTTTATGTGTGCTTGTATTTTTTTTAAATGGTCGAATTAATAAACAAAAAAAAACTGGACAGATGTCGAATTTCACCTTGGATCTGGAGCGACCTGGCTGTCCTGAGAGTTAAGCCAATCACAGGGTGCTGTCACTGGCCCACACGCTGAAGTGACTGAGGCTGTGTGTGTATGTGTGTGTGTTCCTTGCTTTCATGGCTATGCTTTTTCACAGTAATTCTGTTTGAGTGGCGGGTATCAGAGAGAGCGCCTGTCCTACACTACCTGCTGGACAGCAAATTTGCTCGCTGTCATTGTCAAAGGGGCAGGGGACGACACTCTCTCTCTCACACACACACTGACACAGACATCCACAAACACACACAGTTAATTAAAGACCATGGGAATCAGTGCCAATATAATTGGCTTTCTCAAAAACACCCACCTCTCTTGTTAACAAATTCTCATCTCTCTTTTCTTTTCTCACCTTCTCTTTCTCCCTCTTTCCCTCTCTCCCTTGCTCCCTCACGCCCTCTCTTTTTCAGCTGAACAGAGGAGACAAGTCGCCCCAACAGATCAGGAATGACTTATTCCTCTCCTTTACAGGCCACTTTACAGCCCCCCCCCCCACACACACACACACACACACACACACACACACACACACACAGATACACACACACACACACACACAGATACACACACACACACACACACACACAGATACACACACACACAGATACACACACACACACACACACACACACACACACACACACACACACACACACAGACATACACCGAATGCACTGCATACCAGGCATTACTCTAGTAGTTCACACAAAACCGGGGTGGGCGGCTTGGAAAATTCTACACATTTTGCCATAGGGTGTAAAGAAATGCAGTTTTTAAGCTAATTTCCTGGAATTCTACACATTTTGCCATGTTAATATGATATCTGAGTGAGAGTGAAAACAAAATCAACGGGGGCCCTACGGTCGGTAATTTGACCATAATTGGATGCTGGATGCTTCTGCGTGTCGCTCTGAATGGGAGTCTGTTGGATGACTGGTGTGGTGTAGTTGTTGTATCTCTGAATGGGAGTCTGTTGGATGGCTGGTGTGGTGTAGTTGTTGTATCTCTGAATGGGAGTCTGCTGGATGACTGGTGTGGTGTAGTTGTTGTATCTCTGAATGGGAGTCTGTTGGATGACTGGTGTGGTGTAGTTGTTGTATCTCTGAATGGGAGTCTGCTGGATGACTGGTGTGGTGTAGTTGTTGTATCTCTGAATGGGAGTCTGCTGGATGACTGGTGTGGTGTAGTTGTTGTATCTCTGAATGGGAGTCTGCTGGATGACTGGTGTGGTGTAGTTGTTGTATCTCTGAATGAGAGTCTCTTGGATGACTGGTGTGGTGTAGTTGTTGTATCTCTGAATGGGAGTCTCTTGGATGACTGGTGTGGTGTAGTTGTTGTATCTCTGAATGGGAGTCTGTTGGATGGCTGGTGTGGTGTAGTTCTTGAGTGGCTTCACTGCCAGTACATTGTATGTTTCGGATATTTAATAACATTTAATTTTAAATGACGTACCAATCTAAGAAATGTTAGCCGACATGGGCTAATTGAGTGACTGTCAGTGACTGACAAGAAAAACTGCTGATGCACAACCACATTTGTATATTCCCGACTGAGTTCCATTTTTTTTTATATATTATCTGCGGACCACCAGTTGCCCAACCCTGATATAAAACATCCGGATTCACTTTACGGAATGGGATTACATTAGTGGTAAGCACGTACATGGTGTCAAGCAGATGGTAAAGCTGTGCGACAACTATTAACACTGACGAGCAAAACCAAAGGAATTTGGTTTAGGGGGGAAATATGACACATCCACTAAAACAGAGTGAAAAAAGATGATGAAAGCAGTCATTATTATTATCCTTTTCTAACACAAACACCTTTTCAGTTGAATTAAATAGATGAAAAAAAAAGAAGAAAAAAAAGTTCTAAGTCTATGGGAGAGATGTTTGTAGTGGTTTGTGGAGGCATTGCTGGAAACGGACATGGTGATGTAATACGGGGTCATGACGTCACCCTCCTAAGAAGCATGGTGAGTATGGCTTCATACAGACAATCAAAGAGAGAGACAAAGACAGAGGGAGAGAGAGAGACAAAGAGAGAAGTGGAGAGAGAGACAAAGAGAGAGTGTGAGAGAGACAGAGAGAGTGTGAGAGAGAGAGACAAAGAGAGAGGGGGAGACAGACAGAGACACAATGAGAGAAACACACAAAGAGAGATGGGGAGAGAGATACAAAGAGAGAGACAGAGAGAGCGAGACAGACAGAGAGAGCGAGACAGAGAGAGGGGAGAGAGAGAGACATGAAGAGAGAGGGGGAGAGAGAGAGACAAAGAGAGAGAGAGAGAGAGAGAGAGAGAGAGAGAGAGAGAGAGAGAGAGAGAGAGAGAGGGGGGAGAGAGAGAGACAAAGAGAGAGGGGAGAGAGAGAGACAAAGATAGAGGGGTAAGAGAGACACAAAGAGAGAGGGGGATAAAGAGAGACAAAGAGAGAGGGAATAGAGAGAGACAAAGAGAGAGGAAGAGAGAGAGACAAAGAGAGATAGGGAGAAATAGACAAAGAGAGAGTGTGAGAGAGAGACACACAAAGAGAGAGGGGGAGACAGACAGAGACAGAAAGAGAGAGGCGGAGAGAGAGACACAAAGAGAGAGGGGGAGACAGACAGAGACAAATAGAGAGCATGTCCAGGATAGATAGCATGTCATTTTCCTCTTTGGGTAATTGTGAGGGAATAACAGTCTCCTCCAGCATTTAGACACTAGATTACAGCCATTACAGCCATTACAGGTTCATACACATAACAATCTTCCTCTACTTATCATTCTTCCTCTGAACAGTGGAAGAAAATAGTACACTTAACAAGACTATATTTTCCTCTCTCTCTCTCCCTCTCTCTCTCTATCTCTCTCTCTCTCTCTCTCTCTCTCTCTCTCTCTCTCTCTCTCTCTCCCTCAAATTCAAGTTGCTTTATTGGCATGTAAAACATTGGGTCAATATTTCCAAGCAACAATTTATACTATATACAGTCGTGGCCAAAAGTTTTGAGAAAGACACAAATAATAATTTTCACAAAGTCTGCTGCCTCAATTTGTATGATGGCAATTTGCATATACTCCAGAATGTCATGAAGAGTGATCAGATGAATTGCAATTAATTGCAAAGTCCCCCTTTGCCACTCAAATGAACTGAATCCCCCAAAAACATTTCCACTGCATTTCAGCCCTGTCACAACAGAACCAGCTGATATCATGTCAATGATTGTCTTGTTAACACAGGTGTGAGTGTTGACGAGGACAAGGCTGGAGATCACTCTGTCATGCTGATTGAGTTCAAATAACAGACTGGAAGCTTCAAAAGGAGGGTGGTGCTTGGAATCATTGTTCTTCCTCTGTCAATTATGGTTACCTGCAAGGAAACACGTGCCGTCATCATTGCTTTGCACAAAAAGGGCTTCACAGGCAAGGATATTCCTGCAAGTAAGATTGCACCTAAATCAACCATTTATCGAATCATCAAGAACTTCAAGGAGAGCGGCTCCAATGTTGTGAAGAAGGCTTCAGGGCGCCCAAGAAAGTCCAGCAAGCGCCAGGACCGTCTCCTAAAGTTGATTCAGCTGTGGGATCGGGGCACCACCAGTACAGAGCTTGCTCAGGAATGGCAGCAGGCGGGTGTGAGTGCATCTGCACGCACAGTGAGGCAAAGACTTTTGGAGGATGGCCTGGTGTCAAGAAGGGCAGCAAAGAAGCCACTTCTCTCCAGGAAAAACATCAGGGACAGACTGATATTCTGCAAAAGGTACAGGGATTGGACTGCTGAGGACTGGGTAAAAGTTATTTTCTCTGATGAATTCTCTTTCCGATTGTTTGGGGCATCCGGAAAAAAAGCTTGTCTGGGGAAGACAAGGTGAGCGCTACCATCAGTTCTGTGTCATGCCAATAGCAAAGCATCCTGAGACCATTAACTTCTTAGGGAGCGGCTCCCGAGGAGACGGTTTTGGAGAGTCTGGTGTGCCCAAAGTAAAATGCCTCCCATTCAGGCCCAGAAAATAAGATATGCACATAATTAGTACTATTGGATAGGAAACACTCTGAATGGTTTATGAATTTATGCTAATGGAAAAAAATTAGAGGTGCTACCCCTCAGAAAATCAAATGTTGTGCTTTCGCCAAGAAGCCTTTTTGAAATCTGACAACGCTGTGATATTGCCAAGAAGCAGAGCTTTTGATGACTATGCAACACTTGTATATTGATGAATGTTTAATAATTCAACTTTTGGATTTTGAATTTGGCGCCTTGCATTTCACCGGGTAGTGTCGGGAGTCGGGCTAGCGCCCCACCACTCCCTAAGTAGTTAATGTGTGGGGTTGCTTCTTAGCCAAGGGAGTGGGCTCACTCACAATTTTGCCTAAGATCACAGCCATGAATAAAGAATGGTACCAACACATCCTCCGAGAGCAACTTCTCCCAACCATACAGGAACAGTTTGGTGACGAACAATGCCTTTTCCAGCATGATGGAGCACCTTGCCATGAGGCAAAAGTGATAACTAAGTGGCTCGGGGAACAAAACATTGATGGTTAGGTCCAACACTGCTGACTGAGAGGGCTCGTTTCTGGGCTCAGCTCTTGGGTTTGAAGTGCTTTAAATTGCAGACTTGAATTTGGACTTAAATTTAGATAGAGACAACATTTTTATCATCTTTTCTGTATTTTCATTACCACTGGAAAGCGGCCCAATTCTGCCCTACATGCATTACCTACCGTATTTCTCTGGACTTATCGAATTTTCCGACAGAATTCTGTATCTAGGGCTTCAATTGGGTCTTTGTCCCAGTCCAGTTTATTGAGTGGCCCCCAAACCTCACTTCCGTAGAGAGCTATTGGTAGGATTACACTGTCAAATATTAAAGAATTTGGTCCAAATTCTAATTGGCATGTTGATATTGAATAATTTCATTTTTATTACATACGATGCTCTGCGGCCTTTTTCTTTGAGTGCATTCACTGCCATATTAAAGTTTCCCGATGTAGATGTGGTCAGACCAAGGTTTGAGCAATTTTTTGTGTGTTCATGTCACGATCTTCATGCAGGACAGACCAAGACGCAGCGAGGCATCCAGTATACATGTTTATTTAGAAAACGAAACTCCACGTAACTGGGCAAAACAACAAAAACAAACGAAGATCGTAACGTTGACACATACCATGACACACAATGAAGCTATGCTCAAACAATAACCCACAAACCTAAAGTGAAACCTACAAACATATATATGGTTCCCAATTAGAGACAACGACACACAGCTGCCTCTAATTGGGAACCATTACCCCAACATAGAAATAGAACACCTAGAACATAAAAAACCCTACTCCAAAACCAAAACAAAACACGCCAGCCTGTCTTTTCAGACCTGGATGTGACAGTACTTCCCCAAAGGCGCGGACTCGATCGCGCCACCCAAAAGTCCATGGGGGTCTTCGGTGGTTTCTTTGTCCCAGGTGGCGGCTCCGTGCTGGCCGTGCTGGTCCGAAGTCACGCACAGAAGGCCCTGGGCCATTTGCAGGGCTGGGGACCCTCGCTGCGTGCCCCGGACTGGGGACCCTCGCTGCGGGCCCCGGACTGGGGACCCTCGCTGCGGGCTCCGGACTGGGCACCCTCGCTGCGGGCTCGGACTGGGGACCCTCGCTGCGGGCCCCGGACTGGGGACCCTCGCTGCGGGCCCCAGACTGGGGACCCTCGCTGCGGGCCCCGGACTGGGGACCCTCTTTGCGGGCCCCGGACTGGACCGTGGAGCAGGCACTGGATACCTGGTGCGTGGAGCAGGGGCAGGACGTGCCGGACTCCGAAGACGCACAGGGGGCCTGGTGCGTGGAGCAGGGACAGGACGTGCCGGGCTCTGAAGGCGCACAGGGGACCTGATGCATGGAGCAGGGGCAAGACGTGCCGGGCTCTGAAGGCGCACAGGGGCCTGGTGCGTGGAGCGGGGACAGGCCGTGCCGGGCTCTGAAGGCGCACAGGGGGCCTGATGCGTGGAGCAGGGACAGGCCTCGCCGGGCTCTGAAGGCGCACAGGGGCCTGGTGCGTGAGCGGGCACAGGCCGTGCCGGGCTCTGAAGGCACAGGGGGCCTGATGCGTGGAGCAGGGACAGGCCTCGCCGGGCTCTGAAGGCGCACAGGGGGCCTGGTGCGTGGAGCGGGCACAGGCCGTGCCGGGCTCTGAAGGCGCACAGGGGGCCTGATGCGTGGAGCAGGGACAGGCCTCACCGGGCTCTGAAGGCGCACAGGGGTCCTGATGCGTGGAGCGGGCACAGGCCGTGCCGGGCTCCGAAGGTGCACAACGCGCACAGGAATCCTGGAGCGTGGGACAGTGACAGTGCATGCTGGGCTCACAACACACACAGGGATCCTGGAGCGTGGGACAGTGCATGCTGGGCTCACCACACGCACAGGGATCCGGGAGCGTGGGACAGGGGCAGGATACACTGGGCCGTGAAGACGCACTGGAGGTCTCCGGCGTACAGCCTGCACAACCCGTCCTGGCTGAATGGATAACTCCGCTCTGCACCTGCGGGGCGCTGGCACAGGACGTACCGGGCTCTGAAGGCGCACAGGGGGCCTGATGCGTGGAGCAGGGACAGGCCTCGCCGGGCTCTGAAGGCGCACAGGGGGCCTGGTGCGTGGAGCGGGCACAGGCCGTGCCGGGCTCTGAAGGCGCACAGGGGGCCTGATGCGTGGAGCAGGGACAGGCCTCGCCGGGCTCTGAAGGCGCACAGGGGGCCTGGTGCGTGGAGCGGGCACAGGCCGTGCCGGGCTCTGAAGGCGCACAGGGGGCCTGATGCGTGGAGCAGGGACAGGCCTCACCGGGCTCTGAAGGCGCACAGGGGTCCTGATGCGTGGAGCGGGCACAGGCCGTGCCGGGCTCGAAAGGTGCTGCACAACGCCGCACAGGAATCCTGGAGCGTGGGACAGTGACAGTGCATGCTGGGCTCACAACACGCACAGGGATCCTGGAGCGTGGGACAGTGCATGCTGGGCTCACCACACGCACAGGGATCCGGGAGCGTGGGACAGGGGCAGGATACACTGGGCCGTGAAGACGCACTGGAGGTCTCCGGCGTACAGCCTGCACAACCCGCCCTGGCTGAATGGATAACTCCGCTCTGCACCCGCGGGCGCTGGCACAGGACGTACCGGGCTGTGGAGACGCACCGAGACACAGTACGCAGAGCCGGGCGCAGGATATCCTGGTCCGAGGAGGTGTACTGGAGGCCAAGAGCGCTGAGCCGGCACACTCCTCCCAGGCTGAACACTCCTACTCACAAAAACTATGCGGGAAGCTGGCATGTCGCGCACCGGCTGTGAACACGCACTGGCAATACCGTGCGTTTCACCGCCTCACACGGTGCCCTACCAGTGCGCTGCTCCCTCTGGTAAGCACGGGGAGCTGGCCCAGGTCTCCAACCTGGCCCGGGCAAACTCCCCGTGTGCCCCCCCCCCAAAAAAGTTTGGGGCTGCCTCTCGGGCTTAAAGGCCAGCCGTGTTCCCGCATATTTTTGTCCATAGAAGCGCCGCTCCTTCTTAGCTGCCTCCAGCTCCTCCTCCGGACGGCGGTATTTCCCCGCCTGCCTCCCGGGTCCCTTCCCGTCCAGGATCTCCTCCCATGTCCAGGACTCTAGGTAGGCACGCTGCTTGGTCTATTGGTGGTGGGAGGTTCTGTCACGATCTTCAAAGACGGACCAAGGCGCAGCGTGCCGGGTGGAGTTAAACATATTTATTTGGTTAACTCACACAATACAAAAACAACAAACGAAGCTCAAACGTATAGCACCAACGGCACATACACATAAACAGCGTCAACCTCCTAAGTACTTAACTCCCGGGTCTCTCGCTGCTTGGTCTTCTTGTGGTGGGTTATTCTGTCACGATCTTCATGCGGGACAGACCAAGACGCAGCGAGGCATCCAGTATACATGTTTATTTAGAAAACGAAACTCCACGTAACTGGGCAAAACAACAAAAACAAACGAAGATCGTAACGTTGGCACATACCATGACACACAATGAAGCTATGCTCAAACAATAACCCACAAACCTAAAGTGAAACCTACAAACATATATATGGTTCCCAATTAGAGACAACGACACACAGCTGCCTCTAATTGGGAACCATTACCCCAACATAGAAATAGAACACCTAGAACATAAAAACCCTACTCCAAAACCAAAACAAAACACGCCAGCCTGTCTTTTCAGGCCTGGACGTGACAGTTCAATTATGGTGTTGTTCACAGTGAATTTATATTTGTGTTTCTGACATCTGTTTTTTTTTTGGAACATCATGATATTTGTATTTTTTTTGTAATTTACTGCCAAGGCCCAATTATGGCAATATTGCTCTAGAATGTTAAGGTTCTGTTGAAGACCCTCTTTGGTTGGTGATAGAAGTACCAAATCATCAGCATATAGAAGGTATTTTACCTCTGTGTCAAATAGTGTCCTGGGGCTGGAGAATGGTCCAACATGTCTGCTAATTCATTGATATACAGTGGGGCAAAAAAGTATTTAGTCAGCCACCAATTGTGCAAGTTCTCTCACTTAAAAAGATGAGAGAGGCCTGTAATTTTCATCATAGGTACACTTCAACTATGACAGACAAGATGAGGAAAAAAATCCAGAAAATCACATTGTAGGATTTTTAATGAATTTATTTGCAAATTATGGTGGAAAATAAGTATTTGGTCACATACAAACAAGCAAGATTTCTGGCTCTCACAGACCTGTAACTTCTTCTTTAAGAGGCTCCTCTGTCCTCCACTCATTACCTGTATTAATGGCACCTGTTTGAACTTGTTATCAGTATAAAAGACACCTGTCCACAACCTCAAACAGTCACACTCCAAACTCCACTATGGCCAAGACCAAAGAGCTGTCAAAGGACACCAGAAACAAAATTGTAGACCTGCACCAGGTTGGGAAGACTGAATCTGCAATAGGTAAGCAGCTTGGTTTGAAGAAATCAACTGTGGGAGCAATTATTAGGAAATGGAAGACATACAATACCACTGATAATCTTCCTCGATCTGGGGCTCCACGCAAGATCTCACCCGTGGGGTCAAAATGATCACAAGAACGGTGAGCAAAAATCCCAGAACCACACGGGGGGACCTAGTGAATGACCTGCAGAGAGCTGGGACCAAAGTAACAAAGCCTACCATCAGTAACACACTACGCCGCCAGGGACTCAAATCCTGCAGTGCCAGACGTGTCCCCCTGCTTAAGCCAGTACATGTTCAGGCCGTCTGAAGTTTGCTAGAGAGCATTTGGATGATCCAGATGAGGATTGGGAGAATGTCATATGGTCAGATGAAACCAAAATATAACTTTTTGGTAAAAACTCAACTCGTCGTGTTTGGAGGACAAAGAATGCTGAGTTGCATCCAAAGAACACCATACCTACTGTGAAGCATGAGGGTGGAAACATCATGCTTTGGGGCTGTTTTTCTGCAAAGGGACCAGGACGACTGATCCGTGTAAAGGAAAGAATGAATGGGGCCATGTATCGTGAGATTTTGAGTGAAAACCTCCTTCCATCAGCAAGGGCATTGAAGATGAAACGTGGCTGGGTCTTTCAGCATGACAATGATCCCAAACACACCCCCGGGCAACGAAGGAGTGGCTTCAGAAGAAGCATTTCAAGGTCCTGGAGTGGCTAGCCAGTCTCCAGATCTCAACCCCATAGAAAATCTTTGGAGGGAGTTGAAAGTCCATGTTGCCCAGCGACAGCCCCAAAACATCACTGCTCTAGAGGAGATCTGCATGGAGGAATGGGCCAAAATACCAGCAACAGTGTGTGAAAACCTTGTGAAGACTTACAGAAAGCATTTGACCTCTGTCATTGCCAACAAAGGGTATATAACAAAGTATTGAGATAAACTTTTGTTATTGACCAAATACTTATTTTCCACCATAATTTGCAAATAAATAAATAAAAAATCCTACAATGTGATTTTCTGGATTTCTTTTTCTCATTTCGTCTGTCATAGTTGAAGTGTACCTATGATGAAAATTACAGGCCTCTCTCATCTTTTTAAGTTGGAGAACTTGCACAATTGGTGGCTGACTAAGTACTTTTTTCCCCCACTGTAAATGTTGAAAAGATTTGGACTCAAACTGCAGCCTTGTGAAAATAACTATGTTCTTTGGTTTTTGATTTTCATTGCACACTTGTTTTCTGTGTACATATATATATATCTCTCTCTCTCTCTCTCTCTCTCTCTCTCTCTCTCTCTCTCTCTCTCTCTCTCTCTTTCACACACTCATTCTCTTTCTCTCCCTCTCTCTCACCACCTGCTGTTGGGAATGGTTAGGTGTCACAGTTGTGGCGTCTATGCACTTCTGCATAGACTGGCCTTACTGAAGAGCTCAGTGATTTATACCGTGCTAGAGCTGCCTCTGTCAACTGTAAGTGCTGTTATTGTGAAGTGGAAATGTCTAGGAGCAACAACGGCACAGCCGTGAAGTGGTAGGCCACGCAAGCTCACAGAACTAGACTGCCGAGTTTGTCGTCTGTCCACTCACAACCGAGTTCCAAACTGCCTCTGGAAGCAACGTCAGCACAAGAACTGTTCCTCGAGAGCTTCATGAAATGGGTTTCCATGGCCGAGCAACCACACACAAGCCTAATGCCAAGTGTTGGCTGGAGTGGTGTGAAGCTTGCCACTATTGGACTCTTCACCATCTGGCAGTCAGATGGACGAGTCTGGGTTTGGTGGATGCCAGGAGAACGCTACCTGCCCCAATACATTGTGCCATCTGTAAAGTTTGGTGGAGGAGGAATAATGGTCTGGGGCTGTTTTTCATGGTTCCAGTGAAGGGAAATCTTAACGCTACACTATAGAATGACATTCTAGATTATTCTGTGCATCCAACTTTCCGGCAAGAGTTTGGGGAAGGCCCTTTCATGTTTCAGCATGATGATGCAGCCATGCACAAAGCGAGGTCCATACAGTAATGGTTTGTCGAGATCGGTGTGGAAGAACTTGATTGGCCTGCACAGAGACCTGACCTCAACCCAGTCGAACACCTTTGGGATGAATTGGAACGCCGCCCAACATCAGTGCCGACCTCACTAATGCTCTTGCGGCTGAATGGAAGCAAGTCCACGCAGCAATGTTCCAACATCTAGTGGAAAGCCTTCCAAGAAGAGTGGAGCCTGTTATAGCAGCAAAATGGGGACCAACTCCATATTAATGCCCATGATTTTGGAATGAGATGTTCGATAAACGGGTGTCCACATACTTTTGGTAATGTAGTGTATGTATAGGCTACTTCCTGGTCTCCTCTGTGACATCATCTATGTCTAATGTGGATCAATAGATTTAGGAATTTGAATAATTTAATGGGATGTTTGGCTCAATATGTACGGCTTAATATGAGTCTAGTGTGAAACTGTTCTTTAGGGTGTCTCCATGGTGACAGTCAGTCACTCCAGACAGTGCAGATTAGAATGTCTGCAGCAGGATGATGGTATGATGGAAGGTTCCGATCTAGACGGACCTGTCAGAAGAAAGACCTGAGGGAGAATATGTTGCATAAAGGTAATTGAGATGTGGTCGTGGTCATGGGCTATGTGTGTGTGTGTGTGTGTGTGTGTGTGTGTGTGTGTGTGTGTGTGTGTGTGTGTGTGTGTGTGTGTGTGTGTGTGTGTGTGTGTGTGTGTGTGTGTGTGTGTGTGTGTGTGTGTGTGGGTGTGTGTGTGTGTGCGTGGGTGTGTGTGTGTGTGTGTGTGTCTCTGGCTTTGCACTGAATCTGAAGCTAAGCAGGTATGGGTCTTGCAAATAGAAAGATGGGAAACAATGGTTACATTAAATCGGTAGAGAACAGGAGAATATCATTTGAAACAGATGAGGTAATACCTGAGAGATTTTCCAAATATACATTTACGGTGCATTCAGAGAGTATTCAAACCACTGGCCTTTTTCCACATTTTGTTACATTACAGCTTTATTCTGAAAATGATTAATAAATTGTTTTGTTTTTTATCTCATCAATCTACACTCAATTCCCCATAATGACAAAGCAAAAACAGGTTTTAGAAACTTTTGAAAATGCATTACTAACCAAAAACGGAAATATCAAAATTGCATAATATTCAGACCCTTTACACCGTGCTTTGTTGAAGCACCTTTGGCAGTAATTACAGCCTTGAGTCTTCTTGGGTATGACGCTACAAGCTTGTCACACCTGTCTTTGGGGAGTTTCTCCCATTCTTCTCTACAGATCATCTCTAGCTCTGTCAGGTTGGATGGGGAGAGTCACTGCACAGCTATTTTCAGGTCTCTCCAGAGATGTTAGATCAGGTTCAAATATGGGCTCTGGCTGGGCCACTCAAGGACATTCAGAGACTTGTCCCAAAGCCACTCCTTGGTCTTGGCAGTGTGCTTTTTCTTCAAGAATCTCTCTGTAATTTGCTCTGTTCCTTTTTCCCTCGGTCTTGACTAGTCTCCTAGGTCCTACCGCTGAAAAATAGCATGATACTGCCACCACCATGCTTCACCGTAGGGATGTTGCCAGGTTTCCTCCAGACATGACACTTGGCATTCAGGCCAAAGAGTTCAAGCTTGGTTTCATCAGACCACAGAATATTGTTTCTCATGGTCTGAGAGTCTTGGTTTCATGAGACCAGAGAATCTTGTTTTTCTTGGTCTAAGAGTCCTTTAGGTGCCTTTTGGCAAACTCACAGCGGGCTGTCATGTGCCTTTTACTGAGTAGTGACTGCCGGTCTGGCCACTCTACCATAAAGGCCTGATTTGTGGAGTGCTGCAGAGACGGTTCTCCTTCTGGAAGGTTCTCCCATCTCCAAAGAGGAACTCTGGAGCTCTGTCAGAGCTCTGTCAACTGTGAGACCTTATATAGACAGATGTGTAACTTTCCAAATCATGTCCACTTAATTGAATTTATCACAGGTGGAGTCCAATCAAGTTGTATAAACATCACAAGGATGGTCAATGGCAAAAGGATGCAGCTCAATTTCGAGTCTCATGGGAAAGAGTCTGAATATTTATGTAAATAAGATATTTCTGTTTTTAATTTTTAACAAATGTGAGAAAAAAATAAGACTTTTCCCCAGGTGTTTCCTGGTGGAGAGGAAATGACAGTGTTGTTGTTCTCTTTCAGTGATGAGCTGCTGGTTTCCCTGGTGATGAGGCACACTCAGTGGTTAGAATGTCTCTGATAGAGTCTCTGGCCTCAATCACTTCCATTCTACTCAGAGATATCTCTCTCTCTCTCTTTCCTACTCTCTCTCTCCTCTAGCTCTCATTCAGATGAGCTCTCTGGCAGGTACAACTAGTCTAGGACTTGGGAGTCTGCTATGCTGATCCATCTAATATAATTCACTGGATCCAAAAGAAAAACACAACATCAACATCAACACTGTCCAGAAAGACACATTAGGTTGGAATAGTACTGCCATTGAGACACATTTAAGTCCCTATGAGTGCAGCACATGTATCAAATTAAAGGCAAATCAGGAGAAGAAAACCTCAGGGCAAGAAAGCAATATGTCGGTTTTCCCTAGCAACAAAGCCCATGGTAAAATAATAAATGTGAGACGAAGAAGAAAAGGAAGCGGGTAAATAGCTGTTTGGAGATGATCTTTGTGATGAGAATATGATGTCCTCTCCTCCCACTGACCAGTCAAGAAGACATACTGTTAGCAAAAAAAGTTAGATCTCTCCTCTCTCTCGCTCGCTCTTCCTTTCTCTCATCTCTTTCACTCCTCTCTCTCTCATTCTCTCCATCTCTCTACTCTCTCTGCTTTTTTCTCTATACCTCCACCTCTCCGCCTCTCTTTAAACATTTTAGTCTATAACTTGATGTGATAAGCATCAGTCCCTCCTCTGGGTCAATTGTCTGTGCGATTGAGTAATTAGGTGCTCAGGCTCAGATCAATATACAACCTTAAATATGCCTTGATTACACCAGGTACCACATAACCCCATAGGTGTCTTAGGGGGTGGAGTGGGGGGGATATACAGTTATAAAAGACTGGAATGAGAATGACACAGCATCGAGACAAACAGCCGTATCAAGGGTTAGGGTCAGAGTTAAGGTTTAGGGATAGGATTAGGGTCAGGGTTAGGGTTATGGTTTAGGGATAGGATTAGGGTCAGGGTTAAAGTTTAGGGTTAGGATTAGGGTCAGGGTTAAGGTTTAGGGATAGGATTAGGGTCAGGGTTAAAGTTTAGGGTTAGGATTAGGGTCAGGGTTAAGGTTTAGGGTTAGAATTAGGATTAGGATTAGGATTAGGGTCAGGGTTAAGGTTAAGGTTTAGGTTTAGGATTATGGTCTTGGTTAAAGTTTAGGTTAGGATTAGGATTAGGATTAGGATTAGGGTCAGGGTTAAGGTTTAGGGTTAGGATTAGTGTCAGGGTAAAGGTTTAGGTTTAGGATTATGGTCTTGGTCTTGGTTAAGGTTTAGGGTTGGATTAGGGTCAGGGTTAAGGTTTAGGGTTAGGATTTTGAGGAGTGACGGACTCCATCCTAGCTGGAGGGGTGCTCTCATCTTATCTACGAACATAGACAGGGCTCTAACTCCTCTAGCTTCACATTGAGATAGGGTGCAGGCCAGGCAGCAGGCTGTTAGCCAGCCTGCCAGCTTAGCGGAGTCTGCCACTAGCACAGTTAGTGTAGTCAGCTCAGCTATCTCTATTGAGACTGTGTCTGTGCCTCGACCTAGGTTGGGCAAAACTAAACATGGCGGTGTTCGCCTTAGCAATCTCACTAGAATAAAGACCTCCTCCATTGCTGCCATTATTGAAAGAGATTGTGATACCTCACATCTCAAAATGGGGCTACTCAATGTTAGATCCCTCACTTCCAAGGCAGTTCTAGTCAATGAACTAATCACTGATCATAATCTTGATGTGATTGGCCTGACTGAAACATGGCTTAAGCCTGATGAATTTATTGTGTTAATAAATGAGGCCTCACCTCCTGGTTACACTAGTGACCATATCCTCACGCATCCATAAAGGCGGAGGTGTTGCTAACATTTACAATAGCAAATTTCTATTTACAAAAAACAAAAAAACAACGTTTTCGTCTTTTGAGCTTCTAGTCATGAAATCTATGCAGCCTACTCAATCACTTTTTATAGCTACTGTTTACAGGCCTCCTGGGCCATATACAACGTTCCTCACTGAGTTCCCTGAATTCCTATCGGACCTTGTAGTCATGGCAGACAATATTCAAATTTTTGGTGACTTTAATATTCACATGGAAAAGTCCACAGACCCACTCCAAAAGGCTTTTAGAGCCATCATCGACTCTGTCGGTTTTGTTCAACATGTCTCCGGACCTACTCACTGCCACAGTCATACTCTGGACCTAGTTTTGACCCGTGGAATAAATGTTGTGGATCTTAATGTTTTTCCTCATAATCCTGGACTATCGGACCACCATTTTATTACGTTTGAAATCGCAACAGATAATCTGCTCTGACCCCAACCAAGGATCATCAAAAGTCGTGCTATAAATTCTCAGACATCCCAAAGATTCCTAGATGCCCTTCCAGAATCCTTCCACCTACCCAAGGACGTCAGAGTAAGAAAATCAGTTAACCACCTAACTGAGGAACTCAATTTAACCTTGCGCAATACCCTAGATGCATTTGCACCCCTAAAAACAAAAAACATTTGCCATAAAAAACTAGCTCCCTGGTATACAGAAAATACCCGAGCTCTGAAGCAAGCTTCCAGAAAATTGGAACGGAAATGGCGCCACACCAAACTGGAAGTCTTCCGACTAGCTTGGAAAGACAGTACCGTGCAGTATCGAAGAGCCCTCACTGCTGCTCGATCATCCTATTTTTCCAAGTTAATTGAGGAAAATAAGAATAATCCAAAGTTTGTTTTTGACACTGTCACAAAGCTAACTAAAAGCAGCATTCCCAAGAGAGGATGGCTTTCACTTTAGCAGTGATTCATTCATGAACTTCTTTGAGGAAAAGATCATGATCATTAGAAAGCAAATTACGGACTCCTCTTTAAATCTGCGTATTCCTCCAAAGCTCAGTTGTCCTGAGTCCACACAACTTTGCCAGGACATAAAATCAAGTGAGACACTCAAGTTTTTTAGTACCATATCTCTTGACACATTGATGAAAATAATCATGGCCTCTAAACCTTCAAGCTGCATACTAGACCCTATTCCAACTAAACTACTGAAAGAGCTGCTTCCTGTGCTTGGCCCTCCTATGTTGAACATAATAAACAGCTCTCTATCTACCGGATGTGTACCAAACTCACTAAAAGTGGCAGTAATAAAGCCTCTCTTAAAAAAGCCAAACCTTGACCCAGAAAATATAAAAAACTATCGGCCTATATCGAATCTTCCATTCCTTTCAAAAATTTTTGAAAAAGCTGTTGCGCAGCAACTCACTGCATTCCTGAAGACAAACAATGTATACGAAACGCTTCAGTCTGGTTTTAGACCCCATCATAGCACTGAGACTGCACTTGTGAAGGTGGTAAATGACCTTTTAATGGCGTCAGACCGAGGCTCTGCAACTGTACTCGTGCTCCTAGACCTTAGTGCTGCAAATTGGTCTACATGGACAAGTTCTGACCTGGTTTAGATCTTATCTGTCGGAAAGATATCAGTTTGTCTCTGTGGATGGTTTGTCCTCTGACAAATCAACTGTAAATTTCGGTGTTCCTCAAGGCTCTGTTTTGGGACCACTATTGTTTTCACTATATATTTGACCACTTGGTGATGTCATTCGGGAAACATAATGTTAACTTTCACTGCTATGCGGATGACACACAGCTGTACATTTCGATGAAATATGGTGAAGCCCCAAAATTGCCCTCCCTGGAAGCCTGTGTTTCAGACATAAGGAAGTGGATGGCGGAAAATTTTCTACTTTTAAACTCTGACAAAACAGAGATGCTAGTTCTAGGTCCCAAGAAACAAAGAGATCTTCTGTTGAATCTGACAATTAATCTTGATGGTTGTACAGTCGTCTCAAATAAAACTGTGAAGGACCTCGGCGTTACTCTGGACCCTGATCTCTCTTTTGACGAACATATCAAGACTGTTTCAAGGACAGCTTTTTTCCATTTACGTAACATTGTAAAAATCAGAAACTTTCTGTCCAAAAATGATGCAGAAAAGTTAATCTATGCGTTTGTAACTTCTAGGTTAGACTACTGCAATGCTTTATTTTCTGGCTATCCGGATAAAGCACTAAATAAACTTCAGTTAGTGCTAAACACGGCTGCTAGAATCTTGACTAGAACCCCAAAATTTGATCATAATACTCCAGTACTAGCCTCTCTACACTGGCTTCCTGTTAAGGCAAGGGCTGATTTCAAGGTTTTACTGCTAACCTACAAAGCATTACATGGGCTTGCTCCTACCTATCTTTCTGATTTGGTCCTGCCGTACATACCTACACGTACGCTACGGTCACAAGACGCAGGCCACCTTACTGTCCCTAGAATTTCTAAGCAAACAGCTGGAGGCAGGGCTTTTTCCTATAGAGCTCCATTTTTATGGAATAGTCTGCCTATCCATGTGAGAGACGCAGACTCGGTCTCAACCTTTAAGTCTTTATTGAAGACTCATCTCTTCAGTAGGTCCTATGATTGAGTGTAGTCTGGCCCAGGAGTGTGAAGGTGAACGGAAAGGCACTGGAGCAACGAACCACCCTTGCTGTCTTTGCCTGGCCGGTTCCCTCCACTGGGATTCTCTGCCTCTAACCCTATTACAGGGGCTGAGTCACTGGCTTCTGGTGCCGTGGCGGAGATCTTGTGGGCTATACTCGGCCTTGTCTCAGGATGGTAAGTTGGTGGTTGAAGATATCCCTCTAGTGGTGTAGGGGCTGTGCTTCGCAGAGTGGGTGGGGTTATATCCTGCCTGTTTGGCCCTGTCCGGGGTTTCGTCGGACGGGCCACAGTGTCTCCCGACCCCTCCTGTCTCAGCCCCAGTATTTATGCTGCAGTAGTTTATGTGTCGGGGGGCTAGGGTCCGTCTGTTATATCTGGAGTATTTTATCTCTTATCTGGTGTCCTGTGCGAATTTAAGTATGCTCTCTCTAATTATCTCTCTCTTTCTTTCTTTTTTCTTCTTCTTCTCTCTCTCTCTCTCTCTCTCTCTCTCTCTCTCTCTCTCTCTCTCTCTCTCTCTCTCTGAGCATTAGGACCTGAGCATTAGGACCATTCCTCAAGGCCTACCTGGCCTGATGACTCCTTGATGTCCCGAGTCCACCTGGCCGTGCTGCTTCTCCAGTTTCAACTGTTCTGCCTGTTTTATGAACATTTTAAAATCTTGTCCATGTTCTGTTATAATCTGCACCCGGCACAGCCAGAAGAGGACTGGCCACCCCCTCACAGCCTGGTTCCTCTCTAGGTTTCTTCCTAGGTTTTGGCCTTTCTAGGGAGTTTTTCCTAGCCACCGTGCTTTTACACCTGCATTGCTTGCTGTTTGGGGTTTTAGGCTGGGTTTCTGTACAGCACTCTGTGACATCAGCTGATGTAAGGGGGGCTTTATAAATAAATTTGATTTGATTTGATTAGGGTCATGGTTTAGGGTTAGGGTTGAACTGGGATGTGAACATAAAGTTAGAGTTAAGGTTCTGGTTAAAGCAAGGGTTAGGTTTGAACTGGGATGTGAACATCAAATCAAATAGTTTTAGTCACGTGCGCCGAATACAACAGTTGTAAACTTTACAGTGAAATGTTTTACATAAAGAGCCCCTAACCCCCCAAAAATACAGCTAAGAATAAGAGATTAAATTAACAAGTAATTAAAGAGTAGCAGGGTGCCGGTACAGAGTCAATGTGCGGGGGTACCGGTTAGTTGAAGTAGTATGTATGTAGGTAGAGTTATTAAAATGACTATGCATAGATGGTGTGGAGGGGGTAATGCAAATAGTGAAGCTAGGGTTAGGGTTGTGGTTAAGGGTTGAACCGGGATGTGGCCATAAAGCTAGGTTAGGGTTGTGGTTAAGGGTTGAACCAGGATGTGGACATAAAGCTAGGTTTAAGGTTGAGGTTAAGGGTTGAACCAGGATGTGGACATAAAGCTAGGTTTAAGGTTGAGGTTAAGAGTTAAACCAGGATGTGGACATGAAGCTAGGTTCAGGGACTTGAAAACGCCTAGATCTTCACGTCGGCATCCCCTTTGTGTGGTCGTGATGCACCATAAATAAAATCCATGCCTTTTGCGGCCAGTGGCCAACTGTGCGCTTCCTTATCCAATTTCAACGTGCATATTGAAGATATTGGAAGAACTGTCCACATTTACATTTCATCAGCCAACAAGATGAGTAGGCCTAACAAACAGCAAAAGCACTAGCCTATGTCAATCTACTATCCCCCATAGTACAAAAGTTGACCTATTCTATTCTGTGTGAGAAATAAATATACCAAACATAGTCTGGGACAGTTGTGGGATGTGATAGATCCCAAATAAATACAACCAATAGCATTAAAACATGTTTTAAGCAATAAGGCTGATGCAACAGATCAGAACATTTAACTTAAAATGTTGATCAACTATTAGGCTATTTCTTCACATTATAAGCGCATCAATGCGCACATCATAGTAGGCTATAAGCACAAATGTTCCATTATCGGGAAATACCATTACCAAAAGTGTCCACAAATGCAATTATGCATGTAATGCTTTTATTACAAAGTTGCATTTTTATGGTGAAATTATCTTCCCCGGAATTCAAATCAAATCAAATTTTATTTGTCACATACACATGGTTAGCAGATGTTAATGCCAGTGTAGCAAAATGCTTGTGCTTCTAGTTCCGACCATGCAGTAGTATCTAACAAGTAATCTAACAAATTCACAACAACTACCTTATACACACAAGAGTAAAGGAATGAATACGAGTATGTCCATATAAATATATGGATGAGCGATGGCTGATCGGCGTAGGCAAGATGCAGTAGATGGTATGGAGTACAGTATATACATATGAGATGAGTAATGTAGGATATGTAAACATTATATAAATAGCATAGTTTAAAGTGGCTAGTGATACATTTATTTCATCCGATTATAAGTATTAAAGTGGCTAGAGATTTGAGTCGATGGCCGAACGGCATAGGCAAGATTCAGTAGATGGTTTAGAGTACAGTGTATACATTTGATATGAGTAATGTCGGATATGTAAACATTATATACAAAATTGTTTAACTTCTTAGGGAGCGGTTCCCGAGGTGACGGATTTGGAGAGTCTGGCATGCCCAAAGTAAAGTGTCTCCCACTCAGGCCCAGAAAATAGGATATGCACATAATTAGTACTATCGGATAGGAAACACTCTGACGTTTCTAAAAGTGTTAACATTATGTCTGTGAGTGTAACAGAACAAAATAGCAGGCAAAAACCCGAGAAAAATCTATCCGGAATTACTGTTTTTTGTCACATTGGCTCTTGTTGACAGTCTCTCTATTGAGTTCTATGGCAAGCAGCTCCAAGATTGTAGTGCCTATGGCTTCCACTAGATGTCAACAGTCTATATATAAAGCATCAGAGAGATTGGAGGAAGCAGGAAGAATAGCTACAGGAAATGGCCAAGGTAGCTCAGATGTCTACAAGTTTTCTCGTGCGCAAGGCTGGCTGCGCGCCCCACTTTATTTGACTTATATCACGTTTAGGTGACCATCCGAGAGAAATATTATTGCTCATAATCATAAAAGGACAGCTAAGGATGCATTTTAACTGGTATTTGATTTGTTTAGGAAAGGTTTATAGGTATATTTGACCGCGTTCTCTTCACGTTTCAATGGGCGATTCGACGTTGGATTTTCTGAACATTACGCACCAACCAAACTGAGATTTATGGATATAATAAATGACTTTTTCTAACAAAAGAACCATGGATTGTCTTCGTTGGACACTTGGGAAGCCATCAGCAGAACTTCTTCCAATGGTAAGGGATTTGTTTTCGCTGTGAAATGTGTTTTGTGTGAACCGTGATGGTTTATGAATTTATGCTAATGGGAAAAAAATATTGGAGATGCTACCCTCAAACAATCAAATGTTGTGCTTTCGCCGTAAATCCTTTTTTAAATCTGACAACACTGTGATATTTCCAAGAAGCAGAGCTTTTGATGACTATGCAACACTTGTATATTGATGAATGTTTAATAATTAGTGCCCCACCACTCCCTAAGTAGTTAAAGTGGCTAGTGATACATTTGTTACATCCAATTCCTATTTTTAAAGTGGCTAGAGATTTAAGTCAGCATGTTGGCAGCAGCCACTCAATATTAGTGATGGCTGTTTTTCAGTCTCTCGGTCCCAGCTTTGATGCACCTTTACTGACCTCGCCTTATGGATGATAGCGGGGTGAACAGGCAGTGGCTCGGTTGGTTGTTGTCCTTGATGATCTTTTTGGCCTTCCTGTGACATCGGGTGGTGTAGGTGTCCTGGATGGCAGGTAGTTTACCCCCGGTGATGCGTTGTGCAGTCCTCACTACCCTCTGGAGAGCCTTACAGTTGTGGGCGGAGCAGTTGCCGTACCAGGCGGTGATACAGCCCGACAGGATGCTCTCGATTGTGCATCTGTAGAAGTTTGTGAGTGTTTTTGGTGACAAGCCAACTTTCTTCAGCCTCCTGAGGTTGAAGAGGCGCTGTTGCGCCTTCTTCACCACGCTGTCTGTGTGGGTGGACCATTTCAGTTTGTCCATGATGTGTACACCGAGGAACTTAAAACTTTCCACCTTCTCCACTACTGTCCCGTCGATGTGGATAGGGGGGTGCTCCCTCTCCTGTTTCCTGAAGTCCATAATCATCTCCTTTGTTTTGTTGACATTGAGTGAGAGGTTATTTTCCTGACACCACACTCCGAGGGCCCTCACCTCCTCCCTGTAGGCCGTCTCGTCGTTGTTGGTAATCAAGCCTACCACTGTAGTGTCGTCAGCAAACTTGATGATTGAGTTGGATGCGTGCTTGGCCACACAGTCATGGGTAAACAGGGAGTACAGGAGAGGGCTGAGAACGCACCCTTGTGGGGCCCCAGTGTTGAGGCTCAGCGGGGTGGAGATGTTGTTTCCTACTTTTCACCACCTGGGGCCGGCCCGTCAGGAAGTCCAGGACCCAGTTGCACAGGGCTGGGTCGAGCCCTAGGGTTTCGAGATTAATGACGAGCTTGGAGGGAACTATGGTGTTAAATGCTGAGCTGTAGTCGATGAACAGCATTCTTACATAAGTATTCCTCTTGTCCAGATCGGTTAGGGTAGTATGCAGTGTGATTGTGATTGCGTCGTCTGTGGACCTATTGGGACGGTAAGCAAATTGGAGTGGGTCCAGGGTGTCTGGCAGGATGGAGGTGATATGATCCTTGACTAGTCTCTCAAAGCACTTCATGATGACGTAAGTGAGTGCTACTGGGCGATAGTCATTTAGCTCAGTTACCTTAGCTTTCTTGGGAACAGGAACAATGGTGGCCCTATTGAAGCATGTGGGAACAGCAGACTGGGATAGGGACTGATTGAATATGTCCGTAAACACACAAGCCAGCTGGTCTGCGCATGCTCTGAGGACACGGCCAGGGATGCCATTTGGGCCAGCAGCCTTGCGAGGGTTAACACATTTAAATGTTTTACTCACGTTGGCTGCGGTGAAGGTGAGCCCGCAGGTTTTGGTAGCGGGCCGTGTCGGTGGCACTGTATTGTCCTCAAAGCGAGCAAAGAAGTTGTTTAGTTTGTCTGGGAGCAGGACGTCATATCCTTAATATGCATCACGGAAGTTGGAATAACAATGATCCAGGATTTTACCAGCCCGGGTGGCACATTTGATATGCTGGTAACATTTCAGGATCCTTGTTTTCAAATTAGCCTTATTAAAATCCCCAGCCACAACAAATGCAGCCTCAGGATATGTGGTTTACAATTTACATAGAGTCCAATGAATTTATTTCAGTGCCGTCGATGTGTCAGCTTGAGGGGGGATGTACACGGCTGTGATTATAATCGAGGAGAATTCTCTTGGTAGATAATGCGGTCGGCATTTGATTGTAAGGAGTTCTATGTCAGGTGAACAAAAGGACTTGAGTTCCTCTATGTTGTTATGATCACACCACGTCTTTGTTAATCATAAGACACACACCCCCACCCTTCTTCTTACCAGATAGAAGTTTGTTTCTGTCAGCGCGATGCGTGGAGAAACCAGGTGGCTGTACCGACTCTGATAACGTGTCCTGAGTGAGCCATGTTTCCGTGAAGCAAAGAATGTTGCCGTCTCGGATGTCTCTCTGGAAGGCAACCCTCGATCTGATTTCGTCCACTTTGTTTTCCAGAAACTGGACATTGGCGATTAAAATACTCGGGAGAGGTGCACGATGCGCCCGTCTACGTAGCTTCACCAGAAGACCGCCGCGTTTCCCCCTTCTCCTGCACCGCCGTTGTTTTGAGTCGTCGGCTGGGATCCAGTCTATTGTCCTAGTTGGGGTACCAAACAGAGAATCCGCTTCGGGAAAGTCGTATTCCTGGTCGTAATGGTAAGTTGACGTTGCTGTCACGTTCAGGCCTGATTTTGACAGGCTGGCGTGTTTAGTTTTGTTTTGGTGTACGTTTTTTTTCTGTTCTAGGTGTTGTGTTTCTATGTTGGGGTAATGGTTCCCAATTAGAGGCAGCTGTGTGTCGTTACCTCTAATTGGGAACCATATATGTTTGGGGTTTTCACTAGTATTTTGTGGGTTATTGTTTGAGCATAGCTTTGTTTTGTGGTTCATGTTATGTTCATTGTTGCGATCTTCGTTCGTTTTGTTATTTTTCCCAGTTACGTTTCATTTAAATAAAGATGTATACTGGAAGCCTCGCTGCGCCTTGGTCTGTCCCTTCTGAAGATCGTGACAGAATAACCCACCACAAAAGGATCATGCAGCGAGAGAACCAGGAGTACTGGAACTGGGAGGAGGAATTGTTTAGAGGGGGACCCTGGGCCCAGCCTGGAGAGTATAGCCGTCCGAGAGAGGAGCTGGAAGCAGCGGCGGCGGAGCGGCGATACTATGAGGATTTATATGGGGCATGGGATCCGGAGAGAGAAAATTTGTTGGAACTCGCCTGGCTAGGAAGCCCGAAAGGCAGCCCCAAAAAACTTTTGGGGGGTGGCACACGAGGAGTCTGGTCGGTTCAGGATGGACTCCTGAGCCAACTCCTCGTGCTCTCTGGAGGAAGCGTTGGGGAGAGCGTCGCACTGAGCAGACACCGTGCTATGCAGTTTTGGCGACGGTGTCTCCAGTGCGCATGCATAGGCCGGTGCGCGAAATTCCAGTGCCACTCATCTGTCGGGCTAGGTGAGTGTGCAACCTGGAGGAGTGGTGCCGGCTCTGCGGCGAGGTCTCCAGTACACCTTCTGGGACCGAGATATCCTGCACCGGTTCTGCATGTGGGGTCTCCGGTTCGCATCCACAGCCCAGTGCGTGACATTCCAGCTCCCATCATCCATGAGGCAAGGGTGAGTGAACAGCCGGGGAGAGAAGTACCGGCTCCACGCACCAGGTCCAATGTATGCTTAGATAGCCCAGTACGTCCAGTCCCTGCTCCACGCACCAGGCCCCCTGTGCGCTTAGAGAGTCCAGCACGTCCTGTTCCGGCTCCGCGCACCATGCCCCCTGTGCGCTTAGAGAGTCCAGCACGTCCTGTCCCTGCTCCACGCTCCAGGATCCCTGTGCCCGTCGTGGACCCAGCATGTCCTGTCCCTGCTCCACGCTCCAGGATCCCTGTGCCCGTCGTGGACCCAGCACGTCCTACCCTGCTCCACGCTCCAGGATCCCTGTGCCCGTCGTTGACCCAGCACGTCATGTCCCTGCTCCACGCTCCAGGATTCCTGTGCCTGTTGTGGATCCAGCACGTCCTGTCCCTGTTCCACGCTCCAGTATTCCTGTGCCCGTCGTGGATCCAGCACGGCCCGTTCCTGCTCCCCGCACCAGAGTCCCTGTGCGCCTCATGAGTCCAGTACGGCCCGTTCCTGCTCCCCGCACCAGAGTCCCAGTGCGCGTTATGAGCCCTGTGCGGCCCGTTCCTGCTCCTCGCACTAGAGTCCCAGTGCGCGTCATGAGTCCAGTACGACCCGTTCCTGCTCCCCGCACCAGAGTCCCAGTGCGCGTCGACAGTCCGGAGCCTCCAGAGAAGGTTCCCAGTCCGGAACCTCCAGAGAAGGTTCCCAGTCCGGAACCTCCAGAGAAGGTCCCTAGTCCCGAACCTCCAGAGAAGGTCCTCAGTCCTAAACTAACTTTTCCGGCAAATAGCCCAGGGCCTCCTGTGTGGGACCCCGAGCCAGCACGGCCGGCACCGGAGCCGCCACCTGGGACAGGAAGGCCCACCCGAAGACCCCCCCAATGGATTTTTGGCGCGGTCGGAGTCCGCGCCTTTGGGGGGGGGGTACTGTCACGTTCAGGCCTGATTTTGACAGGCTGGGGTGTTTAGTTTTGTTTTGGTGTAGGTTTTTTTTCAGTTCTAGGTGTTGTGTTTCTATGTTGGGGTAATGGTTCCCAATTAGAGGCAACTGTGTGTCGTTACCTCTAATTGGGAACCATAAATATGTTTGGGGTGTTCACTAGTATTTTGTGGGTTATTGTTTGAGCATAGCTTTGTTTTGTGGTTCATGTTATGTTCATTGTTGCGATTTTTGTTCGTTTTGTTATTTTTCCCAGTTACGTTTCATTTAAATAAAGATGTATACTGGAAGCCTCGCTGCGCCTTGGTCTGTCCCTTCTGAAGATCATGACAGTTGCTCTTATATCCAATAGTTCCTCCCGGTTGTATGTAATAAATCTGAATATTTCCCGGGGTAACAATGTACGAAGTAATACATAAAAAAACAAAATACTGCATAGTTTCCTGAGAACGTGAAGCGAGGCTGCCATCTCTGTCGGCGCCGGAAGTACATTCATTCATTGAAACTCACGCGCTGCTTATATATGCCAGCTAGGCTCTACACCCCTTTAAAGCAGATTCATGTGCTTAATTTAAAGAATACATGTCATCTATGCACTGAAATAGCGGATGGAGGAAGAATTTCCCCGTGGTTTATGTTCATGCCCGCCAGGTAGGCTATAGTCCTGTTGTAAATATAATCAATGTGCTTAAAATTAGGAAAGTTGAGAAATAAATATAGCAGGCCTAGCCTATAGAAAACTGATGGGATACTCTACTTTTTAGTAGAGGCCATCACTCTGTTTTCTCTCGCAATTGCACATTCTATTGAAATGTTGCGCAACATAAGGTCATGGGCTCTCATTAAGTGTTTGATTAGATTTTTTAAATTGGCACTGATGTCAGGGTGATTAGAGGAACAATAGAGTGCTGAGTACCAGGCAGTTAGCATGTTTGGTAGGCTACTAATGATCATCAGAAGCATCAGAGCTTGGAGAAGCCTAATTACTATGACTAAATGGTCATGTGGAATTTGACTGCCTTCATGACTCGTGACCGCCCGTTGTGGAGGTAATACGGTCACCGCAACAGCCCTAGTTAGGGTTAGGTTAGGGTTACGGTTGGTCCCAGTCCAACAAATGAGGGTGTGGGGTAATGTAATATTAGGGTTAGGGTTGAACTGGGATATGATCAGGGTATGTGGTAAGGTAATGTTCTTCTTGCATCGTACATTCCTCAAGGAACACATCTGTCAACTCATACAGGAGTAATTCTTCATGGGACTTTTATTCCCTAAACTACAGAGAGAGTGAGACACTGTGGCGGTGTGAGTGTGTTACTCTCGCCCCTCAGTAACACAAGTAATTTCCTTTAAATCAGATAAATAGGAGATGGATCTGAATGGATAGATTCTCCATGATCTCACTAACGGAGCCATCTCCAGTCAGGGGGTGACCGATTTACTTCCTGGAGTGTGAAAGCACTGAGCCACCAGAGGGGTTTCTCTAGCTCAGCTGACCCAGAAGTGATGCAATCACACCAAACCCATCTCCAGTGATATTTAACTAATTTAACGCATGGCTGGCCGGGCAAATCGGCAAATCGTTCCTTGTGCAAGTGTCTTGTTTTGGAAGTAGGTCGAGTGTATAAATGCATGAGTGTGTGTCCATGTTTTGATTTGATTTGTGAGAAGGGGTGCGTGTTGCCAGCCACTTCAGTGATTAGAGCTCAATCTGATGTCTGTCTACAAGCTGGGACATCAACAGGGCCATCTTGTTTTTCCTCTTATGTCCACAATAGGAATGTGTGAAAAGAAGGAAGTGTTAAGTAACAGATCGTTTTTCAGACTTGTATCAGAAACATACAGACATAAACACACACACACACACACACACACTCACACATAGACATTGACCACATATTTGGGTTTTTGGGTTTGATTGGAACTTAAAACTACTTAGGGAGTGGTGGGGCGCTAGATCATATCCCAATTCAACCCTAGCTATCGCCCCACTCCCGACACTACCCGGTGAAATGCAAGGCGCCAAATTCAAAATCCAAAAGTTGAATTATTAAACATTCATCAATATACAAGTGTTGCATAGTCATCAAAAGCTTTGCTTCTTGGCAATATCACAGCGTTGTCAGATTTCAAAAAGGCTTTACGGCAAAAGCACAACATTTGATTATTTGAGGGTAGCACCTCCAATATTTTTTTTTATTAGCATAAATTCATAAACCATCACGGTTCACACAAAACACATATCACAGCGAAAACAAATCCCTTACCTTTTGAAGAACTTCTGCTGAGGGCTTCCCAAGTGTCCACCCGAAGACAATCCATGATTCTTTTGTTAGAAAAAGTCATTTATTATATCCATACCATAAATCTCAGTTTGGTTGGTGCGTAATGTTCAGAAAATCCAACGTCGAATCGCCCATAGAACCGTGAAGAGAACCTATACAATTTTCCTAAACAAATCAAATACCAGTTAAAATGCATCCTTAGCTATCCTTTTATGAATATGAGCAATAATATTTCACTCGGATGATCACCTAAACGTTATATAAGTAAAATAAAGTGGGGCGCTACAGCCAGACTAGCGCACAAGAAAACTTGTAGACATCTGAGCTACCTTGGCCATTTCCTGTACCTATTCTTACAGCTGTTGACATCTAGTGGAAGCCATAGGTACTGAAATCTCGGAGCTGCTTGCCATAGAACTCAATAGGGAGACTGTCAACCAGAGCCAATGTGACAAAAAACAGTAATTCTGGATAGATTTTTCTCTGGTTTTTGCCTGCTATTTCTGTTCTGTTACACTCACAGACATTATGTTAACACTTTTAGAAACTTTAGAGTGTTTCCTATCCAATAGTACTAATTATGTGCATATCCTATTTTCTGGGCCTGAGTGGGAGGCATTTTACTTTGGGCACGCCAGACTCTCCAAAACCGTCACCTCGGGAGCCACTCCCTAAGAAGTTAACTGATTATTTGTACCATCCTGACAAAATACAAATTTAATACCTCCATATGTAGCATTTTGTCATCCCAACGGTATGGCCTATTCTGATAGGAGGTTAGGAGGTGTGAAGGACGTTTTCCAGTTCAGAAAGCCACTCTGTTTGATCCTCTGCTGTAGCTCTGCTCTCAGCTCCCCGAAACACAGAGGGTACACCCTAAATGGCATGCTATTCTTTGTATAGTGTAGTGCCCTAAGGGCCCTTAAAGAGGTGAGAGACGAGACTGACAGGACTCTTTCTGTACAACTAAAGTTGGAATGTCCACACTGCATTAATAGATGTTTGAATGTGTCAGAGCATAAGGTAGGGTTTTAGTCCCACTGTGGAAGAAGGTAGGGTTTTAGTTACACTGTGCAGGAAATGTAGGATTTTCGTCCTAACTGCGCAAGAAGGTAGTGCTTTAGTCCCACTGTGCAAGAAGGAATGGTTTTAGTCCCTCTGTGGAAGAAGGTAGGGTTTTAGTCCCACTGTGGAAGAAGGTAGGGTTTTAGTCCCACTGCGCAAGAAGGTAGGGTTTTAGTCCCATTGCGCAAGAAGGTAGGGTTTTAGTCCCACTGTGCAAGAAGGTAGGGTTTTAGTCCCACTGTGGAAGGTAGGGTTTTAGTCCCACTGTGGAAGAAGGTAGGGTTTTAGTCCCACTGTGGAAGAAGGTAGGGTTTTAGTCCCACTGTGGAAGAAGGTAGGGTTTTAGTACCACTGTGCAAGAAGGTAGGGTTTTAGTCCCACTGTGCAAGAATGTAGGGTTTAAGTCCCACTGTGCATAAGGTAGGGTTGTAGTCCCACTGTGTAAGAATGACGGTTTTTAGTCCCACTGTGGAAGAAGGTAGGGTTGTGGTCCCACTGTGCAAGAAGGTCGGGTTTAAGTCCCACCATGCAAGAAGTGTTAGTGTGACAAGACAGCAAAGGGTGGCAGATAGCCTAGCAGTTAAAGAGGCCAGCCAGCAACTGGAGGTTTGCCAGTTCAACCCGGGTCTGAAAAGAAACTATCTTGGGGGAAGTGAACTCACATATGGAAGGTTGCTGGTATCAAATCCTAGATGCCAATGCCTGGCGCTGTAAGCGCTTGAGCAAGGCACTAAACAACCCACAACAACTGTTCCACGGGTGCAGAGTGTGAGAGTCCCCTGTTCCAACCTCTTCAGCAACAATGTGTATATAACAGTCCAAGGCTCCTGTCTCTCCAAACTCTATATGTATGTAACAGTCCCCTGCTCCAACCTCTGTATATACAGTGGGGGAAAAAAAGTATTTAGTCAGCCACCAATTGTGCAAGTTCTCTCACTTAAAAAGATGAGAGAGGCCTGTAATTTTCATCATAGATACACTTCAACTATGACAGACAAAATGAGGAAAACAAATCCAGAAAATCACATTGTAGGATTTTTTTATGAATTTATTTGCAAATTATGGAGGAAAATAAGTATTTGGTCACATACAAACAAGCAAGATTTCTGGCTCTCACAGACCTGTAACTTCTTCTTTAAGAGGCTCCTCTGTCCTCCACTCATTACCTGTATTAATGGCACCTGTTTGAACTTGTTATCAGTATAAAAGACACCTGTCCACAACCTCAAACAGTCACACTCCAAACTCCACTATGGCCAAGACCAAAGAGCTGTCAAAGGACACCAGAAACAAAATTGTAGACCTGTACCAGGTTGGGAAGACTGAATCTGCAATAGGTAAGCAGCTTGGTTTGAAGAAATCAACTGTGGGAGCAATTATTAGGAAATGGAAGACATACAAGACCACTGATAATCTTCCTCGATCTGGGGCTCCACGCAAGATCTCACCCGTGGGGTCAAAATGATCACAAGAACGGTGAGCAAAAATCCCAGAACCACACGGGGACCTAGTGAATGACCTGCAGAGAGCTGGGACCAAAGTAACAAAGCCTACCATCAGTAACACACTACGCCGCCAGGGACTCAAATCCTGCAGTGCCAGACGTGTCCCCCTGCTTAAGCCAGTACATGTTCAGGCCCGTCTAAAGTTTGCTAGAGAGCATTTGGATGATCCAGATGAGGATTGGGAGAATGTCAGATGAAACCAAAATAGAACTTTTTGGTAAAAACTCAACTCGTCGTGTTTGGAGGACAAAGAATGCTGAGTTGCATCCAAAGAACACCATACCTACTGTGAAGCATGGGGTGGAAACATCATGCTTTGGGGATGTTTTTCTGCAAAGGGACCAGGACGACTGATCCGTGTAAAGGAAAGAATGAATGGGGCCATGTATCGTGAGATATTGAGTGAAAACCTCCTTCCATCAGCAAGGGCATTGAAGATGAAACGTGGCTGAGTCTTTCAGCATGACAATGATCCCAAACACACCGCCCGGCAACGAAGGAGTGGCTTCGTGAAAGCATTTCAAGGTCCTGGAGTGGCCTAGCCAGTCTCCAGATCTCAACCCCATAGAAAATCTTTGAAAGTCCGTGTTGCCCAGCGACAGCCCCAAAACATCACTGCTCTAGAGGAGATCTGCATGGAGGAATGGGCCAAAATACCAGCAACAGTGTGTGAAAACCTTGTGAAGACTTACAGAAAACGTTTGACCTCTGTCATTGCCAACAAAGGGTATATAACAAAGTATTGAGATAAACTTTTGTTATTGACCAAATACTTATTTTCCACCATAATTTGCAAATAAATTCATAAAAAATCCTACAATGTGATTTTCTGGATTTTTTTCCTCATTTTGTCTGTCATAGTTGAAGTGTACCTATGATGAAAATTACAGGCCTCTCTCATCTTTTTAAGTTAGAGAACTTGCACAATTGGTGGCTGACTAAATACTTTTTTTCCCCACTGTATATGTAACAGTCCCCTGCTCCAACCTCTATATGTATGTAACATTCCCCTACTCCAACCTCTATATATATATGTAACATTCCCCTACTCCAACCTCTATATATATATGTAACATTCCCCTACTCCAACCTCTTTGTATATGTAACAGTCCCCTGCTCCAACCTCTTCATATACGTAACAGTCCCCTGCTCCAACCTCTCTACATATGTAACAGTCCCCTGCTCCAACCTCTCTACATATGTAACAGTCCCCTGCTCCAACCTCTATAAATATGTAACAGTCCCCTTCTCCAACCTCTCTACATATGTAACAGTCCCCTGCTCCAACCTCTATAAATGTATAACAGTCCCCTGCTCCAACCTCTATATATATATTACAGTCCCCTGCTCCAACCTCTATAAATATATTACAGTCCCCTGCTCCAACCTCTATATATGTAACATTCCCCTACTCCAACCTCTATCTGTATGTAACAGTCCCCTGTTCCAACCTCTATAAATATGTAACAGTCCCCTGCTCCAACCTCTCTACATATGTAACAGTCCCCTGCTCCAACCTCTATAAATGTATAACAGTCCCCTGCTCCAACCTCTATATATATATTACAGTCCCCTGCTCCAACCTCTATATATGTAACATTCCCCTACTCCAACCTCTATATGTATGTAACAGTCCCCTGTTCCAATCTCTATAAATATGTAACAGTCCCCTGCTCCAACCTCTATATGTACGTAACAGTCCCCTGCAGCGTTTGGACTGAATGTTCTTAAGGCCAGGGAAGCAAGAGGCTAGAGTGGTAACAGAGTATACCCAGTCTTTGTTCTGGCCTCAGTAGGTCCCTGTATTGAGCCAGATGTGATCTATAGATGTATAGTGATTACTGGTCCCTGGTATACAGAGAGACTTGCAGTAGTGAGTCATTTAGCAGACACTCTTATCCAGAGAGACTTACAGTAGTGAGTCATTTAGCAGATGCTCTTATCCAGAGACTTGCAGTAGTGAGTCATTTAGCAGACACTCTTATCCAGAGACTTACAGTAGTGAGTCATTTAGCAGATGCTCTTAACCAGAGAGACTTACAAAAGTAAGTCATTTAGCAGATGGTCTTAACCAGAGAGACTTACAGTAGTGAGTGCATGAATTGTTTTGTACTTTTTCCCCCTACTGGTCCCCAGTGGGAATCGGACCCTCATGCCTGGCATTGCAAGCGTCATGCTTTACCAACTGATTCACATGGGACCCCCTTATGACAGCCATGTGATCTGTGGCACACCTGCAGATGTTTTTGTGGCAACAGATTTGTTTTAATAGGCGTAATGGTCCCATCTGTCCATAGAATTTTCTTCCAAGAGTCTTGATGATCATCCAGGGGCTTTTTTGGCAAACTTCAGTCAACTTTTTGGATGAGATGGGTCCCATTATGTCAGGCAAAAACGAAACACTGCATTCCATTGTAAGAACCTGATACCAACGGTCAAGAATTGTGGTGGTAGTGAGATTGTTTGGGGATGCTTTGTTGCCTCAGGACCTGGACAACTTGCCTTAATACAAGGAACCATGAATTCTGCTCTGTATCAGAGAATTCTACAGGAGAATGTCAGGCCTGAAGCTGAAGCGCAGCTGGGTCATGCAGCAAGACAATGATCTAAAACACACAATGAAGTCTACATGAAAATGTTTAAAAAGCAACACATTTGAAGTTTTGGAATAGCCTAGTCAAAGTCCAGACATAATCCCAATTGAGATGTTGTGGCAGGATTTGAAACGAGCAGTTCATGCTTGAATACCCCAAAATGTCGCTGAGTTAAAGTAGTTCTGCATGGAAGAGTGGGACAAAATTCCTCCACTGCAATGTAAGAGACAACTACAGGAAACATTTGGTTGTAGTTATTGCAGCTAAAGGTGGTTATTGACTGTAAGGAGGCAATTACCTTTTCACACAGGGGAATTGGGTGTTACATAACTGTTAATTAAATCAATCAAATAAGTAGACCTTTTTTTGTCCATTGTAAACTCAGGTTCCCTTGATCTAATATTAGCTTTTGGTTGAAGATCTGATAACATTCAGTATCAAAAATGTGCAAAATGTTTAGCAGATTCTCTTGTATGGTTAAGGTTACAATTTGGAGAGGTTAAGCTGATCCTAGATCTGTGCCTAAAAGTAACTTCTACCCAGTGTCTGTCTTCAGAACAGTCTGTCATACAGCATAATCATAATCATAATCTAGTCAAAAGGCCCATTAAGACAAATCACACTTTAAAGAGGCAAACATGGGCCTGTCTCTGGATTAGGTCCATGGAGCCCTGCATATGTTGGAAAGACAACGCTTTGATGGTCGTATGGCTTGGGGACAATTAATGATACATAAGCAAGGGGAGAAAAAAATTACAAATGGATGAATCAACACACACATCGACACACACACACACACACACACACACATGGACACTCTGGAGATATAGCTGAAAGATGTGCTGTTATCTTCAGAGTGATGAGAGAACAGAACAGAAGAAACTCCTCCCGCTCTCAGTTTAGCTGCCTTTATAAAGTGACATCACAACCATTTGAGAGAACATGTTGTGTGAATGACACTTCAACCGACAAATATAAAGAACTATAAACTGACCACCTGTCAGAGGTCACTGTGATGACACACCACATGAGTTTTGATGGATCCTTTTTGTTTTCTTCTAAAGCCTCTTTAAAGGGAAAAGTAATCCAAAAGTACTCCGATTATATGACTGAGTTTGAGTAATCTAAACGTTACATTACATATTACAATTTTGCATTGTTGACTCCAATGCTTCCCACAGTTGCGTGAAGTTGGCTGGCTGTAATTTGGGTGGTGGACCATTCTTGATACACATGGGAAACTATTGAGCGTGAAAAACCCAGCAGCGTTGCAGTTCTTGACAACTACTACTAAAGGCACTTCCATCTTTTGTCTTGCACATTCATCCTCTGAATAGTTCACATACACAATACATGTCTCAAATGTCTCAAGGCTTAAAAATAATTCTTTAACCTGTCTCCTCAATTTCATCTATACTGATTGAAGTGGATTTGTGACGTCAATACATACATTGTGACATCAATAAGGGCTCATAGCTTTCACATGGATTCCCTTTTCTCATGGAAAGAGCAGATTTTCTTAATGTTTTATATACTCAGTGTATAAAAGAGAGATCCAGGTCTGAGAGACTGGAACGCTTCTGTACTCTCTATAAATTACTTTCTGTGCTAGTGACATTGACACTGTAAAAAGCACTTGTAGGGAAATGTTCCAGGTAAGTGTCAATTTTGTTGAACTCATGAAGGCCAACAGACAACTCTTCCCAGAAGCCTTTTCTTTAAACCTGCACGGTACCTGATGGGGATGCAATTCTCAGCTAAGACAGAAAAGTAGAGAGAGTTCCCTTTTTGTTACAACAACACATATACATGCAATAACCTGTCTGAAGAGGATAGAGGAAGGACAGTAGTTGGGACTTCTTAGTCACAGCCAGACTGTGTGGACAGATATGGGGCCAATTCAACTAGTGTCCATTCAGGAACTAAATCAACTGTTTAATTATGATTTAGAAATGCCCAGTATCTTCATGTCTTTGTTGTCATGCCCCCTTCCCCTACCTCCTGCACCCTGCCCACTACCCCCTCACCCTACCCCCTGCACCCTGCAACCTGCCCCCTACACCCTACCCCCCCTACACCCTGCCCTGCCTGCTGTCACTGGGGAGAAACTTATGTAATTTGATTACAATAGTTTTTTATAACTGTACTCAGTTACGTAACCAGCTAAAATATTGCAATTAGATTACAGAAATGTTGGAAAAACTAGATGATTACTTAATGGAAGACTTTTAAATACAGAAAGGATGTTTCTTAAAAAGAAGCTGAATTAGGAGCCACTTTTACCACAATTTAGACTGAATGTTATGGCCATGCATCTCTGGAATATTGTCAGGCATTGCATGCATTTTGCAAAGATGGAAATGTGCTACATGTATTTGCAATACATTTTACGTGATGTTAAAACTTAGGAACAGACCCCTTTTTTTCAATTTTCGCCTAGTGACATACCCAAATCTACTGCCTGTAGCTCAGGCCCTGTAGCAAGGATATGCATTTTCTTGGTACCATTTGAAAGGAAACACTTAGATCTGGTAGAAGAAAATACAAAGAAAAAAACAAACATCACTCTGGATGTAATTCCGATGCTGTCCACAAGATGGTAGCAGTGTGTGTGCAAAGTTTCAGACGGATAACTTGAAGTATGAGCATACTACATGACATTTAGTGTGAAGTCACCCAGGTACATTTGGGCGAATCATGAAGGAGACATTTACTTTCACATTACATTTTTCTGCAAGAATATCGTCATATCTGTATACTTGGACTTTGATTTAGCTTTTCCAGTATTAGTAGCCATATTATAAGTTCAACATTTGCAGAACACCCAGTTATCATAACTTCATAACTCTCCATATTCGTATAATTTTTGTCCAAAAGGAAAAGGCTTGCTGTCGCACAAGGTTAGCAGCAACATTTTGCGACAGATACGGGGTTTCTGTATACTCCCGTGAAGCCCAGCTCATTGGCTATCTAGCTAGCTTTGACCCCAATTGGTGCTTATTTGACAAAGTTACAGTCAATCAAGTGAAGACCGCCCGCGTCATCGGCAGGCCATGAAGGCGTCGCACTCTGACCAAATATGGGGTCCTATAGGATATACTACACTTCTAATGATATAGTGAAGTCTGGTTACGTTCTAGGACCCCTGAGGAATAAATATGAACGTGATTTGACTGGTTAAAACAACGTTTAGGGTTATATTTTCACAGATTCCTTTCTTTGCAAATTGAACAAGTGGAAATACAAAATCGATTGTGCATGCTATATGGACCTTTTTAGGACATGAAAAAGGATTGTATCTAACAAAATGACACTGTATGTTAGCTCTGGGACCCTTTGGATGATAAATCAGAGCAAGATTTCAGAATGTAAGTACACATTTCACCTTCAGAAGTGAATTTATCAATCCTATCGCGTAGAAAAAAGTGTTTTGTTGTTAGGTGCTCTCCTGAAACAATAGCATGGCATCATATAAGACACTTATATGTACCGACATTTGTTGTTTCTCTAAAATCTGTGATCGTGACACACGGGGCTGTATGATTTACAACTGCCCCATTGAAGGGAAGCCTATCCCTAAGAATTAAATGTATTGAAATATATGTTTGTTCCGTATGGGTAGTGAGGATGACCAATCAGAAAGAGAGGCACAGAATTGGCTTCCTTTTTTCAAAGTTAAGTTTGTACCACCTAAGCGTGTCTGACGAGAAGTCAGAGACCACTATGATGACACACCAAATTATGACCACCAATCAGAGACCACTATGATGACACACCAAATGATGACCACCAATCAGAGACCACTATGATGACACACCAAATGATGATCACCAATCAGAGACCACTATGATGACACACCAAATGATGACCACCAATCAGAGACCACTATGATGACACACCAAATGATGACCACCAATCAAAGACCACTATGATGACATACAAATGATGACCACCAATCAGAGACCACTATGATGACACACCAAATGTTGACCAGTAATCAGATTACATTACTGAGTTTGGTTATTTATAACAATTTTGGACAGGTAATGAGTGACTAAATGGATTACATTTAGAAGGTAACATACCCAACCCTGTGTGTGTCTGTGTGTGTCAGGCAGAGAAATTCCTTGTGAGTATTCGTTAAGACAAGGTGTTATTGGGCTGTCAGCATGGTGGCAATGCTTACAGATGACAGGGTGGTGAATGGAGAGAGATAGAGAGAGAGAGAGAGAGAGAGAGAGAGAGCAGACAGAGCGAAAGAGAGAGCAGACAGATTGACGGGTGATGGAGATATAGAAATATTGAAGAGAGAGAGAGAGAGAGAGAGAGAGAGAGAGAGAGAGAGAGAGAGAGAGAGAGAGAAAAGAGAGAAAAAGAGAGAAAAAGAGAGAAAAAGAGAGTGAGAGAAGCCAAAGGAATAGTATAATCTCTGTGTGTCATCTCTTTTTATTTCTGATGACATTTATAAGCTTACAGTTTCAGACAAAGCCTGAGAGTCCAACAACTTCTGATAGTAGGTGACAGCTTCACAGGCTTTCAGTTCCCTGGTGCTGCTCCCTCTGTCTTTGACCAGATATCAAAACACAAGAAGAAGTAGATGTGTCGTAGTGAATGGCAACCAGAGGCATTCAAACAAAACACAAGAAGAAGTAGATGTGTCATAGTGAATGGCAACCAGAGGCATTCAAACAAAACAACTGGAGCCTGATGCCGAGTTAACCCAAGGTTGGTATCACACTGAAACTGTGACAAACAGACGACAGATCTCTGTTGGGAAAAGAAGGCAAAGGGATTTAATTTTATCTGCTACACATTAGGAGTTCATCTGGCCAAAGATCTATAAAAAATCTAATTAGGATTTAGACAAAGAGAATATTTTGAAATTATGAAAGACAAATAAAAAATTGGCCTGCCCTGCTGGAATAGATCCTTCAGGGCAGCCAAGGCAATGAATCTTTGGGGGATTCTCATTTGGAAAAAGGCTGTCCTTACCTTGACTCCTTCCTCCTCCTCTCTTCCATGACACAGAGACTGTGGTTGAGTGTTCGAGGAGAGTGTCATTCATTAGAAGGTTGAACGGAGAAGTATGCTCACCTCCTCCTTTGCCTACTTCAGCAGAGGATGCACAAAAATATCCTTTCGGCTTCTAGTCTGGAAGTGTTTTAAAATATGGCATACCACCTTTGAATCAGCTGTTGTTTTCTGAAAAGAGAAAAACATGCAAACGATTAAAAACGATATGCTACTTATCCTAATGAGTAAAAAAAAAGTTTTACATATTTACAGTGCCTTTAAAAAGTATTCAAAACCCCTTGACTTATTCCACATTTTGTTGTGAATTTAAAACTGATTCAATTGAGATGTTTTGTCACTGGTCTACACACAAAACACCATAATGTCAAAGTGAAATTATTTAAAAGAGAGAGGGAGAGCACACACACACACACACACACACACACAAAATATACAGTGTGGAAAATAGAACACCACTCAGACTCACGTGAAAGCTTTGATGACATCACAGTGTTTTCATTCTACAGTTAATTTTTGTCTTCTACTCATTTTCCCCTCCAATTGTCACTCACTCATCTCAATAACACAGACAAGTTGTTACTCCAGATCAAAGGCCTGACGACAACTCCTCTCAGTAACACGGACAAGTTGTTACTCCAGATCAAAGGCCTGACGACAACTCCTCTCAATAACACAGACAAGTTGTTACTCCAGATCAAAGGCCTGACGACAACTCCTCTCAATAACACAGACAAGTTACTCCAGATCAAAGGCCTGACGACAACTCCTCTCAATAACACAGACAAGTTACTCCAGATCAAAGGCCTGACGACAACTCATCTCAATAACACAGACAAGTTGTTACTCCAGATCAAAGGCCTGACGACAACTCATCTCAATAACACAGACAAGTTGTTACTCCAGATCAAAGGCCTGACGACAACTCATCTCAATAACACAGACAAGTTACTCCAGATCAAAGGCCTGACGACAACTCATCTCAATAACACAGACAAGTTACTCCAGATCAAAGGCCTGACGACAACTCATCTCAATAACACAGACAAGTTGTTACTCCAGATCAAAGGCCTGACGACAACTCCTCTCAATAACACAGACAAGTTACTCCAGATCAAAGGCCTGACGACAACTCATCTCAATAACACAGACAAGTTACTCCAGATCAAAGGCCTGACGACAACTCCTCTCAATAACACAGACAAGTTACTCCAGATCAAAGGCCTGACGACAACTCCTCTCAATAACACAGACAAGTTACTCCAGATCAAAGGCCTGACGACAACTCATCTCAATAACACAGACAAGTTATTCCAGATCAAAGGCCTGACGACAACTCATCTCAATAACACAGACAAGTTACTCCAGATCAAAGGCCTGACGACAACTCCTCTCAATAACACAGACAAGTTGTTACTCCAGATCAAAGGCCTGACGACAACTCCTCTCAATAACACAGACAAGTTACTCCAGATCAAAGGCCTGACGACAACTCATCTCAATAACACAGACAAGTTATTCCAGATCAAAGGCCTGACGACAACTCCTCTCAATAACACAGACAAGTTACTCCAGATCAAAGGCCTGACGACAACTCATCTCAATAACACAGACAAGTTACTCCAGATCAAAGGCCTGATGACAACTCATCTCAATAACACAGACAAGTTACTCCAGATCAAAGGCCTGACGACAACTCATCTCAATAACACAGACAAGTTACTCCATATCAAAGGCCTGACGACAACTCATCTCAATAACACAGAAATGTTGTTCCTTCAGATCAAATGCTTGACTGTAAGGTTTTAGAGGAAGCATATTGATTAATCTCAGATTGGATCAAAGTGGATGATCTCTAGTGAAGAATGCCCAGAATGCTTCAGCAGGAAAAATACATTTGAATGCAAAGCATAGTCAGAGGTGTCCCTTCTGTTTGCGTGTGCATGTGTGTGTGTGTGTGTGTGTGTGTGTGTGTACAAACAACCAGGCCAGACTAAGCAGTGTTCCCCAAAACACTGGGTGGTGCCGGATGTTCCAGACAGTGCTGCTAATTGAATAGGTGTTCTGACTGTGTTCTTCCTCTTGTAATAAACCCAAATCATTATCCTCCCACGCAGACACACACCACACGCTGTCTGTACACACACACACACACACACACACACACACACACACACACCACATGCCGTCTGTACACACACACAGACACACACAGACAAACATACACACCACACGCCGTCTGTACACACACACACACACACACACACACACACCACAGACCGTCTGTACACACACACAGACACACACACACACACACAGACAAACATACACACCACACGCCATCTGTACACACACACAGACAGACAGACACACTCACACATACCACATGCCATCTGTACACACACAGACATACAGACACACACACCACACACCGTCTGTACACACACACACACACACCACACGCTGTCTTTTTACACACACACACACACACACACACACACACAGACAGACAGACAGACACCATTATTCCAACAAGATCTCACTGTAGAATTAGACGTTTATTCACGTTTAGTCCTATTGTCAAATGTTGAAGTTGCACCAAATGTCAAATTTTAAAATTGCCTCAAATGTAAAATCTATAAAGTTAACCGTTAAGGTTTAGGATACAGCTAAAATAGTATGTTTTGGCACTCACTCTGAATGGTTAAGGTCAGGGTTAGGGTTTAGAATAGGGTTAACACATAGCAATTTACAACAAGAGCTGTCCACTGGGATTCAACGTTAAAACTTCTGATTCAGAGTCAAGGGATTACGATCATCCACCACCCACGTAAACAACACCCTAGCAAAACTCTAACCTACTTAGTAGGACTAACTGTTCTCCTAGGGGCCAATTGTGAAGGCATTTCCCAATGTCCTCAAGGCACGGATATCCGTCTAATCACTCTTGACCGATCTGCAGTCAGTGTGTCACAGTGACAAAATCCCTTCCTCTCACACGGAAATCAAGTTGAGGTCCCAGTGCCAAAATATATATTATTATGTTTACAGCAGAATGAATAATTGATTATTGTGTCGTTATATGAGAGTTTAATGATGTGTGATGCTCAGGTAGATGGCTCGCTGCAGGTGAGAACAATAATTAGGGTCTAATTCCATTCCTAATACAAACACAAACACACACACACTGCATCCCTTCCCTAATTAGCGTTACACTCTGACACTCTGAAAAGTGTCAGCCCTTTAGTTCCACTCCAGCAGAGGGTGTAAATGACGGAGATCTCAATGATGTATAGTGCCTTCTGGCCCCTCCCTGTTCCATGGTCAAATCAACACATTCAAAATAAGAAAAAAATGTAATAAAAAAAATAAAACATTTCAGGTTATTTGTTTTATGTTACACATAACTAACAATTATATGAGACATTCAAACAGAAAATTGTGATAATTTAAGTAACACATTCTCTGGCAGTGCACTGTTCATGTGAATTTGATTAGATGTTGGTTTTCCACATGAGCATGAAGCCTTGGTCCACACGGACTGAAAAGGCAGTGGCATCAGCAATCAGCTCCTGGAGTAAAACACACTATCAGTCCAAACTCATCTCTCATCACCGCACTGATGATCACATATAATGCATTGCATGGCTGATTGAGTACACACACACGGCATGTAAACACACACACGGCATGTAAACACACACACGGCATGTAAACACACACACGGCAAGTAAACACACACACGGTATGTAAACACACACACATGGCATGTAAACACACACAAGGACATGTAAACACACACACACAACATGTAAACACACACACGGACATGTAAACACACACGTCATGTAAACACACACACGGCATGTGTGTGTGTGTGGCGGCAGGGTAGCCTAGTGGTTAGAGTGTTGGACTGGTAACTGAAAGGTTGCAAGTTCAGATCCCTGAGCTGACAAGGTACAAATGTGTCGTTCTGCCCCTGAACAGGCAGTTAACCCACTGTTCCTAGGCAATCATTGAAAATAAGAATTTGTTCTTAACTGACTTACCTAGTAAAATAAATAAAATGCACACACAGCATTGAAATGTACACACACGGCATGATCTGAACTTACAGGACATACTAACAAAATAGTCATTTTCACCACTCTTGTTTGAGGAAAGCAAATGGGTAGATAGTGTAGTGTTTGCATGGAGACGCAAACCCTTCAGATATAATATGTATCATGGTGATTACAGACTATGATCATAGTTCCATGCAATCTGAGCTTCAAACCTGTAGATTCCACAGAAAAACATAATTCACTATGATTAGAGCTTCCCTGCAAAATGACACCGCACACATACATAGGAGTGTGTGTGTGTGTGTGTGTGTGTGCGTGCGTAGCAGTGACAACCTAACACTAACATTGTAAAGAGAGATGGAACAAGCTGTTATTTGAACTTGTTATCCAGTGTGAAAACACTAAAGGAGATGAATGGATGGGCTGCTGATGCAAATACCATTTATTCAAATACATGACTACTGCATCGCTCTGAGTCTGTGCCTGTCAGTCTCTTATGTTCCCTCTCAAATTATTATTTATGGAGTGTGTCGCTGTCGGTTACAAGGTGTTGATAGTCGGAGTAAATACAATATACCTCCAAATAAAGACTCTTCATCACAGGGTAAATGAGGATACAGACAAAATGTCATCTTCCAAATGTGTCCTCTAACCATTCATTCCTTCTGCCCTCTGTGATCGTCTTACTACTGCCATCCATCTCCTCTGCTGGTGATTAGTATTGTCTTACACTTACTGTACTCTCTGGGCAACTTCCTCTGGCTTCCTCCTCCTGCTCGTAGCTCATGTTTATGACAAAGGAACCACAAGGTGACCTCCCTGGTTACAGCTATTAGATGATGAGTCATGGCAGACATCTTGTTCTGGCAGATGATCACCCATCCACTAACAGACACTGTGGAGAGGTGAAGAGGGATGGGACCAATTCGAAGCCTACAGTCTAGTCACTGCTGTAAGACAGCCAATGTGCTTGGCCCAAAGTCAAAGACTAACTGGAGGGTAGAATAGATCCTCTCAGAAGACATGCTCTTCTTTATCAGCTCTGCATCTTCACAAGTATTTTTAAACTGTCTTATACAGACAATCCCACACTTACAAGAGGAAGGCCCAAAAATGTTTTCAAAGACTCACCAAAGTCATAGACTGCTCTCTCTGCTACCGCATAGCAAACGGTACCGGAGCGCCAAGTCTAGGACCAAAAGGCTCCTTAACATCTTCTACCCCCAAGAACAATTAATCAAATGGCCACCAGGACTATTTACATTGACATCCCCCCTTGTTTTTACACTGCTCCTACTCGCTGTTTATTATCTATTCATAGTCACTTTACAAATGACCTCGACTAACCTGTACCCCCGCACATTGACTCGGTACCGGTACGCCCTGTATATTGCCTCGTTATTGTTATGTAATTTTCTTGTGTTACTTTGTTTTAGTTTAATTTATTAAGTAAACATTTCTTAACTGTATTCCCTTGAAGTGCATTTTTGGTTAAGGGCTTGTAAGTAAGCATTCTCACGGAAGGTAAAATTGTAGTCTGTGCATTTTATTGTGGTGGGGTGTGGTGAGGTGTGGTGTGTTTTGGAGTGGTGTGCTGTGGTGTGTTTTGGTGTGTTAAGGTGTGGTGTGTTTTGGATTGGTGTGTTGTGGTGTGTTTTGGAGTGGTGTGTTGTGGTGGGGTATGGGGGGTGGGATGTGGTGGGGTGGGGTGTGTTGTGGTGTGTTTTGGTGTGTTTTGGAGTGGTGTGTTGTGGTGTGTTTTGGTGTGGTGTGTTTTGGTGTGGTGTGTTTTGGAGTGGTGTGTTGTGGTGTGTTTTGGTGTGTTTTAGGCTGGGTTTCTGTACAGCACTTTGTGACATCAGCTGATGTAAGAAGGGCTTTATAAATACATTTGATTGATTGATTGTTAAGGTGTGGTGTGTTTTGGTGTGATGTGTTGTGGTGTTTTGGTGTGGTGTGTTTTGGTGTGGTGTGTTTTGGTGTGGTGTGTGTCTCACAGTGGTGGTATGGTGTCTTGTGGTATGTTGTGGTGTGGTGTGTTGTGGTATGTTGTGGTGTGTTTTGGTGTGGTGTGTTTTGTTGTTTTGGTCTGGTGTGGTATGTTTTGGAGTGGTTTGTTTTGGTGTGGGGTGGTGTGTTTTGTGGTGTTTTGTGGTTTATTTTGGAGTGGTGTGTTGTGGTGTGTTTTGGTGTTATGTGGTGTGTTTTGGTGTGGTGTGTTTTGGTGTGATGTGGTGTGTTTTGGAGTGGTGTGGTATGGTGTGTTTCGGTGCGGTATGTTTTGGTGTGGTGTGTTTTGGTGTTTTGGTATGGTGTATGTTTCACCTTAGTGGTGGTGTGGCTTTGTGGTGATCTTGTTCTCTGTTTCTAAGCCATCTCGTATTGTCACTTGTGATAGGGCCCCTTCACCACACCTCCCCTACACCTTCACCACACCTCCGCCATACCTTCACCACACCTCCCCCACACATTCACTACACCCAGGTTCAGCCTCCCCAGTGCTTCACCGCACCTCCTCCACACCTTCACCACACCCAGGTTCAGCCTCCCCAGTGCTTCACCACACCTCCTCCACACCTTCACCACGCCCAGGTTCAGCCTCCCCAGTGCTTTACCGCACCTCCCCCGCACCTTCACCAAACCTTGTAGTGTGACCTCTGTGATAGAGATGTTCCCGGCCCCTTCACAACACCACCCCCACGTCTTCACCACACCCAGGTTCAGCCTCCCCCAAAACTTCACCACACCCAGATTCAGCCTTCCCAGACCTTCACCACACCTCCCCTACACATTCACCACACCTCCGCCACATCTCCCCTACACCTTCACCACAACTCACCCACAACCTCACAACACCTCCCCCACACCTTCACCACATCCATCGTCATCCTCTCAACCACCGGCAGACCATTGAACATCACATGGCAGGTCAGGGTGTTCTGGGGCGACAAGAAGACCAGAGAGAAAGATCAAAAGGAGAAAAAGGTCAAATAGCAAATTCAAATGTAAACAGTACATTATGATGATTGATAGTAAATGTAAACAGTGTATCATGATGATTGATAGTAAATGTACACAGTATATCATGATGACTGATAGTAAATGTACACAGTTGGAGTTGTATTTGAACCAATGAAACAACAGTACTGTTACAGGTCAAGCACACTACCACAAAGTAGAGACCTCTTTAAAGGTTAATACTACTCTACCACCCTTTCTACAACCTACTTACCAAGACACACAGAAAGACACTCATGCCAACCCATTGACATATGAGCTCTCCATGGCTGGACCGATACACATTTGTAGATGAGTTGAGCTCATGTCTTTGTTCTGGTCCATTCTGGCTCTATTCTGACCATGTTTATCATTATCAGGATTATTTGAGGATTTAAATCGCCAGAAGGACCTGCTCTGTGCTGTGACTGTTCTGATTAACTAGCTCCTGCAAACAGGGCTCACTCACACACATATCCACCCAATGTGCATATTACCCAGCACTGTCCTCACTGCCTGACTCCTCCTCCCACATCTGACTGTCGAAAATGGACCAGACACACACGTACACACACAGGCTCAGTCTTATCAGTGAAATTGTTTTGGAATGGGGCTGATGGCAGGCAAAGGATAGCCACAGATGTTTGGCTACCAAAGTGTGTGTGTGAGTGTGAGTGTGTGAGTGTGATTCCCATTGGTCCAAGTTATGACTGAGTATCTGCCTATCACAAACAAACAGAAACCCCTGGTTAGTAAACAGTGTTTTCTGGTTGAACCCAAAGCAAGACTTGAACTTTATTCACCCCAACCCCAGGAAAAAGAGACACTTGGCCCTTCAACTGTTACTAGTTCCTATTCACTCCAATCCATAACAAAAACAAGTGATTTTGAGTGATGATCAAGTAGATAGACAGTGAAAGGGGTGTCTAGTCCCAGACCAGGTGACCTGGCAACACGTCAACTCACCAAAGCAGCTGTGAATGAAATCAGTAGGTACTGGTCATTGTCATACACATCTGGGAGATGGGGAGAGAGAGAGAGAGACATTGTAAGGTCCGACGCTGGAGTTAGAGAAGCAGGTATGGGGAGTCAAACACTTAATCGGAACAGACATGGAACAAGACAGGAACAGTGTCAGCACACGGGTATACAAGGACATATGACTATCAATGCTGAAGCAGGGAACAGAGCGGGGGAACAGACAGATATAGGGGAGGTAATGACAGAGGTGAATAAGTCTAGTTGAGTCCAATAATCGCTGAAGCGTGTGACGGGAGGAAGGCAGGTGTGCGTAATGCTGGGGAGCCTTGCGCCTTCAAGCGCCAGGGGGGAAGAGCGGGAGAAGGCTTGACAGACATAAAAGAGTGAGTGATGGAGAGCATGTTTACATGCAGAGACAGGGTTATTACAGTAACAGTTCCTGTCACTCCTCTTCTCTATTATATGACACAACCACCCTCACAACCAATCACAGGAGAGCAGCTCCTGAGACAATCAGTAAGAGAGAAGGAGAGGAGAGGAGAGGAGAGGAGAGGGGGTGGGAAGGAGAAAGAGAGAGAGAGAAAGAAAGAGAGAGAGAGAGAGAGAGAGAGAGAGAGAGAGGGGGGTGGAGAGAGACAATCAGTAAGAGAGAAGGAGAGAGAGAGAGAGAAAGGGGTAGAGAGGGAGAAAGAGAGAAAGAGAGAGTTACACATAAAGAAGCTGATTGCAGACTGCTGAAGGACAATGACAAGTGTATGTCAACTGCAGCATTGTGGGGGTTTATTTATACCTCTTTCTAAGGACAGACATAAATATTCATGCTGCTGAGTTACATCTGATCCCTCACCATTGTCTCCCTCCCTTCGCAATGAATATCACAGGTAACACACACACACATAGTGTGTGTTGTTCTCTGGCCTCTGCCTGGGAGGATGTAAACTCTACTTACAAGGAGGTTGATGTAGTGGAGAGGTATTGGCATGGTTACCATCTGGCCACTCACACCAACAGCCTTAGCCTGGACACGACAACAAAATAAATACTGAATATGAATTCAGCAGACATCCACATTTATTCTAAATGTATTTTTGACATCAATTTATACGTTTTCATGAATTACAATGTGTGTGTGTTTTGGGGCCTCACTATATGGAACTCATACCAGAGGTTTTCTGGGATGTAGCCCTTTACATCTCTGGCCCCGTGTCAATCAAATAGGTTCAAACAACAGTTCAGAAAGATCCAGACCAGGACTTATGATAGACATATCAGAACATTAAGCGTATTGTTTGAAAGAACTGTATTACTGTATACAAATATACAGTTGAAGTTGGAAGTTTACATACACCTTAGCCAAATACATTTAAACTTTAAATACATTTAAACTTTAAAAAAGATTTTCACAATTCCTGACATTTAATCATAGTTAAAATGCCCTGTCTTAGGTCAGTTAGGATCACAACTTTATTTTAAGAAATAATTATTTTATTTCTTTCATCACATTCCCAGTGGGTCAGAAGGTTACATACCCTCAATCAGTATTTGGTAGCATTGCCTTTAAATTGTTTAACTTGGGTCAAACATTTCGGGTAGCCTTCCACAAGCTTCCCACAATAAGTTGTGTGAATTTTGGCTAATTCCTTCTGACAGAGCTGGTGTAACTGAGTCAGGTTTGTAGGCCTCTTTGCTAGCACACGCTTTTTCAGTTCTGCCCACTAATTTTCTAGAGGATTGAGGTCAGGGCTTTGTGATGGCCAATCCAATACCTTTACTTTGTTGTCCTTAAGCCAGTTAAGCACAGTCTTGACATTCTCTCAACCAGCTTCACCTGAAATGATTTTCCAACAGTCTTGAAGGAGTTCCCACATATGCTGAGCACTTGTTGGCTGCTTTTCCTTCACTCTGCAGTCCAACTCATCCCAAATCATCTCAATTGGTTTGAGGTTGGGTGATTGTGGAGGACAGGTAATCTGATGCAGCACTTCTTCACTCCCTTTCTTGGTCAAATAGCTCTTACACAGCCTGGAGGTGTGTTTTGGGTCATTGTCCTGTTGAAAAACAAATGATAGTCACACTAAGCACAAACCAGAAAGGATGGCGTATCGCTGCAGAATGCTGTGGTCACCATGCTGGTTAAGTGTGCCTTGAATTTGAAATAAATCACTGACCATGTCATCAGCAAAGCACCCCCACACCATCACACCTCCTCCTCCATGCTTCACGGTTGGAACCTTCACCTACTCTGCATCTCACAAAGACCAAAAAATCGAATTTAATGTCCATTGCTCGTGTTTCTTGGGAAAAACAAGTCTATTCTTCTTGTTGGTGTCCTTTAGGAGTGGTTTCTTTGCAGCAATTCAATCATGAAGGCATGATTGAGGTAGTTTTCTCTGAACAGTTGATGTTGAGATGTGTCTGTTACTTGAACTCTGTGAAGCATTTATTTGGGCTGCAATCTGCAGTTAACTCTATTCTCTGCAGCAGAGGTAACTCTGGGTCTTCCTTTCCTGTGGTGGTCCTCATGAGAGCCAGTTTCGTCATAGCGCTTGATGGTTTTTGTGACTGCACTTGAAAAAAGTTATTTGTGACTGTCATTTCTCTTTGCTTATTTGAGCTGTTCTTGCCATAATATTGACTTGGTCTTTTACCAAATAGGGCTATCTTCTGTATATCAACCCAAACTTGTCAAAACACAACTGATTGGCTCAAACGTATTGAGAAGGAAAGAAATTCAACAAATTAACTTTTAACAAGGCACACGTGTCAATTGAAATGGATTGAGTGAATGCCAAGAGTGTGAAAAGCTGTCATCAAGGCAAAGGTTGGCTACTTTGAACAATCTCAAATATTAAATATATTTTCTTGATCACTTCTTTGGTTACTACATGATTCCATATGTGTTATTTCATAGATTTTATGTCTTCACTATTATTCTACAATGTAGAAAATAGTAGAAATAAAGAAAAACCTTTGAATGAGCAGGTGTGTCCAAACCTTTGACTGGTACTGTATAACTGCCTTCATTTTGCTGGGATCCAGGAAGAGTAGCTGCTGCCTGAGTAGCTAATGGGGACCCATAAGAAATATAAAATACACAAGATCCAAGCGCAAGAGGAAACAAGACTCTTTGATACAGTCCAGCTGAGGATTGTGGGTAAAGCCAGCTGTGAGGCTGACAGAGGGCAGAGGACAGCTGTGGCCTACAGGACCCAGCCATAACAAATTGGGTTGGAGAGAGAGAAGGAGGGAGGGAGAGTTAGTGATTGAGTGTGAAAGAGAGGGTGTGGGTTGTGAACTCCGAAATATTTCAGATGCAGTTAGTTTTGTCAAAGTCTACACAGTACAGTAATCTCTATCCACATTATTGACATTATTAGCTTCACTGGTGCTACCTGGCCTGGTTACATTTTTACATTCTCTTGTGACCTGGAGAGTTTAAGACGATCACATTCTGGGAGGATTTACAAAATTATCTTTAGACCCACTAGTTCTTTCCGGCTCCTCGACTCCCCATTTCCCTCTCCTCTCCTCTCTTCTCCTCTCCTCTCTTCTCCTCTCCTCTCCTCTCCTCTCCTCTCCTCTCCTCTCCTCTCCTCTCCTCTCCTGCCCGTTCATTTTCCCCCTACCGCCTTTTACCAAAACCTATGCCTCTTAAGGTACCAAGAGGATGGTTGCTGTGAATGGTAATTACATAGTGTGTTCCAACCACTTTAACTCTGGGCATGGATATCTATGTGTGTTTAGACAGCAGACTGTAAGAATGTTACGTTAAAGACGTGCAGTCCAACTCAACAGTCCTCTTCAGTTAAATGAAACATCAAATTAACTTCTACTTTGCTTCAATACTGGAATATTGCATGATTATCAAACTAAGGAGGACAGAAAATAACTGAAGAGGAGATAAAAGAAAGGAGAGATAGAAGAGATGAGAGTTGAGATAGAGAGAGAGGAGAGATATGGGGTGAGGGAGAGTGAGAGATGGGAAGATAAAAGAGATGAGGGTTGAGGGAGAGTGAGAGATGGAGAGAGAAAAGAGAAGAGTGTTGAGGGAGAGAGAGAGAGGAGAGTTACGGGATGAGGTAGAGTGAGAGATGGAGAGATACGGGGTGAGGGAGAGTGAGAGATGGAGAGATATGGGATGAGGGAGAGTGAGAGATGGAGAGAGAAGAGATATACAGGGTGAGGGAGAGTAAGATATGGAGAGAGAGTAGAGCTACGGGGTGAGGGAGAGTGAGAGGTGGAGAGAGAGGAGAGATACGGGGTGAGGGAGGGTGAGAGATGGAGAGATATGGGGAGAGCGAGAGTGAGAGATGGAGGTAGAAGAAAGAAGCACACAGTGACCTTCTTTTTGTATCAATAACTCGCCAAAAATAACACTACCACTTCATCAAGCCCGACCAGACATTAGGTGATCATTTTCATTAAACACAGAAATGCTTTTGACAGTGCACCTAGCACAGATCCACAGACTGCAGGTCTTTCAGAGAAAATAGGAGATAATAAGAGGAGTAGAGAAGAGAGGAATTGAATGAGAGGAGTAGAGAAGAGAGAAGGGAATGATAGGAGTAGAGAAGAGAGGGAGGGAGGGATATAGGGAAGTGTTCATGACTGGGCCCATTATCTGTGTGTCCGTGTGTGTATTCATGTGTGTTTGTAGGACAGTTCTGGGCAGTAGTAATCACTGTCATATTTCTACATTAGGTAGCAAACAGGTAAGTAACTCTGCCCACGAAAGGGACTGGATGAGTCCAAATATGTAACAGACAGAGCAACGAACTTACACCAGACATACAACACATTGTGGTATACTACAACCCCCCGTCTCTCTGCTCATTCTGTCTGTCGTTCTGCCCCTGAACAGGCAGTCATTGAAAATAAGAATTTGTTCTTAATTGACTTGCGTAGTAAAATAAAGGTAAAATAAAATAAAAAAATACTATAAAAAGAAAAGAAGAAGAAAAACGAGAAGAGAGAAAAGTGAGAAAGGTTCAAGCTCAATTTGTGTTGGTGATCCTGGTTCAATCTCAATTTGTGTTGGTGATCCTGGTTCAATCTCAGTTTGTGTTGGTGATCCTGGTTCAAGCTCAGTTTGTGTTGGTGATCCTGGTTCAATCTCAATTTGTGTTGGTGATCCTGGTTCAAGCTCAGTTTGTGTTGGTGATCCTGGTTCAAGCTCAGTTTGTGTTGGTGATCCTGGTTCAAGCTCAGTTTGTGTTGGTGATCCTGGTTCAAGCTCTGTTTGTGTTGGTGATCCTGGTTCAAGCTCAGTTTGTGTTGGTGATCCTGGTTCAAGCTCAGTTTGTGTTGGTGATCCTGGTTCAATCTCAATTTGTGTTGGTGATCCTGGTTCAAGCTCAGTTTGTGTTGGTGATCCTGGTTCAATCTCAATTTGTGTTGGTGATCCTGGTTCAAGCTCAGTTTGTGTTGGTGATCCTGGTTCAAGCTCAGTTTGTGTTGGTGATCCTGGTTCAAGCTCAGTTTGTGTTGGTGATCCTGGTTCAAGCTCTGTTTGTGTTGGTGATCCTGGTTCAAGCTCAGTTTGTGTTGGTGATCCTGGTTCAAGCTCAGTTTGTGTTGGTGATCCTGGTTCAATCTCAATTTGTGTTGGTGATCCTGGTTCAAGCTCAGTTTGTGTTGGTGATCCTGGTTCAATCTCAATTTGTGTTGGTGATCCTGGTTCAAGCTCAGTTTGTGTTGGTGATCCTGGTTCAAGCTCAGTTTGTGTTGGTGATCCTGGTTCAAGCTCAGTTTGTGTTGGTGATCCTGGTTCAAGCTCTGTTTGTGTTGGTGATCCTGGTTCAAGCTCTGTTTGTGTTGGTGATCGTGGTTCCGTAAAGTGTGATATATGTGAGCTGAGGTAGTAAAATGGTGTTCTGTGATGTTGAGGTGTGAACTTCACCGAGGGCAAAGAGAGGAGGTGTGAATGACTCTGCAAAACTTTATCTTTATGAATAACTGTTCTCTCTCTCTCAGTTTCTCTCTCTCATTCTATAGCTCTCTCTCTCTCTTTCCTTCCCTCTCTCTCTCTCTCTCTCTCTCTCTCTCTCTCTCTCTCTCTCTCTCTCTCTCTCTTTCTATAGCTCTCTTTTTCCTTCCCTCTCTCTCCCCCTCTCTGTCTCTGTCTCTCTCTTCCCCTCTCTTTGCCTCTCTCTTGGTTTCTCTCTCTCTGTCTCTCTCAGTCTCTATCTGCCCCTCTCTTTTTGTCTCTCTCTCTTCTCCCTCTCTCTTTTCCCTCTCTCCCCCCCTCCCTCCCTGTCTCTCTCTCTCTCTCTCTCTCTCTCTCTCAGTTTCTCTCTCTCATTCTATAGCTCTCTTTTTCCTTCCCTCTCTCTCTCTCTCTATCTCTCTCTCAGTTTCTCTCTCTCATTCTATAGCTCTCTTTTTCCTTGCCTCTCTCTCCCCCTCTCTGTCTCTGTCTCTCTCTCCCCCTATCTCTTTGTCTCTCTCTTGGTTTCTCTCTCTCTGTCTCTCTGTCTCTATCTGCCCCTCTCTTTTTGTCTCTCTCTTCTCCCTCTCTCTTTTCCCTCTCTCCCCCTCTCCCTCTCTCTCTTCACCTTCTCTCTCTGTCTCTCTTTGTCACCTTGTATATATATCACCCTCAGGTGGTTCGGCAGTGTTAATTGTCTTCTTGGTATTGTGGTTGTTAATCAGGAGTGAATACAGTAACTGATGTTGAAATGTTTGGAGCTGTCCCCTAACTCTTCCTCAACCGTCTTTACTCAACCTCACATTTCCTTTCCTCGCCACTCACACCTGCCCATTCAGTTTCCTCCCTTCATTACCCTTCAGCCTTCCGTCTACTCCCGCCATCTCCTCCCAAACCCCCTTCCCCCCCTCTCTCTCTCACTCTGTTCTCCTGTCCAGGGTGTTTCTGTCTATTCTCTCCTTGTTTAAATATCCATTTGAAAGCCATTATTAAATGATTGGGATCACCTTGAATATTAAATTAATCACACTCCCCCATCTCTCTCTCTCTCTCAATTCAAAGAGTTTTAGTGTCATGGGAAACATATGTTTACATTGCCAAAGCAAGTGAAATAGATAATAAACAAAAGTGAAATAATCAATCAAAAATGAACAGTAAACATTACATTACACTAACAAGCAGCCAGGTCTGCCTACTGCGGCCTTTCTCAATAGCAAGGCTACGCTAAATGAGTCTACAAAGTCAACGCTTTCCTTAAGTTTGGGTCAGTCACAGCGGTCAGGAATTCTGCCACTGTGTACTCTCTGTTTACGGCCAAATTGTCACGGCCTTTATTGGTATAAAGGGTCGGGAGACAGGCACAGGAATGAGTAATATGGGTTTTTATTTTACCCATATTACGGAGTGCCGTGTATAGGCACGGGGACGGAGATGAAACCAACATGTATACAAAAACACAGGGTTGAAACCCAAAACAAAAAGAGCAAGGAGTACTTTGAATAAATACACACGCACGATGATTAAACCACGGGACGAGACCCCGGAATCATCTGCGCAATCCACAATGGCACGAAAGCCAAAACACACAGCACAGGTACTCACATGCACCAACAGACATAGTACAACAATCGACAACCCAATGGAGAACCAAAGGGCACATATATATACAAACACTAATCATTGGTAATTGGGGCCAGGTGTGCGCAATGACAATTCCAGAGGGATCCGTGACACAAATAGCATTCTAGTTTGCTCAGTTTTTTGTTAATTCTTTCCAACGTGTCAAGTAATTATCTTACATTTTTCTCATGATTAGATTGTGTTTACTTGTGTTGCTGTACTGTCTGTTTGTGTTTGTGAACAGATCCCCTGGACCAGCTGCTTAGGGGACTTTTTTCCAGGTTAATCTCTCTGTAGGTGATGGCTTTGTTATCAAAGGTTTGGGAATTGTTTCCTTTTAGGTGGTTGTAGAATTGAATTGCTCTTTTCAGGATTTTGATAATTAGTCGGTATCAGCTTAATCAGCTGGCATGCATTATTTGGTGTTTTACGTTGTGCTTGCAGTCTCAATTTGGTGTTTACCCCATTTTGTAAATCATTGGTTGGTGAGTGGACCCCAGACCTCACAACCATGAAGGGCAATGGCTTCTAAAACTGAATCAAGTATTCTAGCCAGATCCTACTAGGGATGAAGAATTTTACGTTGTTTATGTTGATGGCGTAGAAGGCCCTTCTTGCCTTGACTCTCAGATTGTTCACAGCTTTGTGGAAGTTACCTGTTCTGCTAATGTTTAGGCCAAGGTAAGTACAGTGAGGGAAAAAAGTATTTGATCCCCTGCTGATTTTGTGTTTGCCTACTGACACAGAAATGATCAGTCTATAATTTTAATGGTAGGTGTATTTGAACAGTGAGAGACAGAATAACAAAAAAAAAATCTGAAAAACACATGTGAAAAATGTTATAAATTGATTTGCATTGTAATGAGGGAAAAAAGTATTTGACCCCTCTGCAAAACATGACTTAGCACTTGGTGGCAAAACAATCACAGAGGTCAGACGTGTCTTGTAGTTGGCCACTGTAACCTCCCCTCTCAAGACTGGGAAGGTTTTAACTCTGGAGGTCGTAGCAAATCACTCACTGGGCAGAGTTTCAGTGGGGCAAACTTAGGTTTCTTTATTTCTCAGAAAGCAGGGGAAAGGGGGAAAAGGGAGAAAACTGTAACTTAGGTAATTCTTCCTTCTTCTGGTTGCTCCTTGTGGCATCCGTTTACTCCTGGAAGGGAGGCAGAAGAGGTGCAGGATTAGTTCTGGAGGTTCATTCTACTCACATCCTTAACTAGGCCTCTATCTCCGAGAGGGTGGTTGGGTTCCGACTGGTCCAAGGCCTGGGCTGTGATACATCCACCACTCTGTATCTGCTCTCTTCTCCTGCCTCTCCCTCCTCTACTGTGGCTTCTTTGTTCTCTTTATGTGGCTACTAATTGGGCCCAACAGTCTGCAGCTGAGGCTCCCTGTCAGAGGGGAAATGGTGCACACCTGTGTTAGAGCTGTCCTTGGTCCTGAACACCACTGTTTAGCCCAGACCTGGTGTCGTCCTCTGATGGTGCTCTCCATGGTGCTGCAGGTGACTGTGCTGCGTGGTGAGGGACTGTGTTTCCTTCTGGCCACCACACCACCAGGTTTGCACACATCTCAGGAAGGATTTTGTCCCACTCTTTGCAGATCTTCTCCAAGTCATTAAGGTTTCGAGGCTGATGTTTGGCAACTCAAACCTTCAGCTCCCTCCACAGATTTTCTATGGGATTAAGGTCTGGAGACTGGCTAGGCCACTCCTGGACCTTAATGTGCTTTTTCTTGAGCCACTCCTTTGTTGCCCTGGCCGTGTGTTTTGGGTCATTGTCATGCTGGAATACCCATCCACGACCCATTTTCAATGCCCTGGCTGAGGGAAGGAGGTTCTAACCCAAGATTTGATGGTACATGGACCCGTCCATCGTCCCTTTCATGCGGTGAAGTTGTCCTGGCGCCTTAGCAGAAAAACACCCCCAAAGCATAATGTTTCCACCTCCATGTTTGATGGTAAGGATGGTGTTCTTGGGGTCATAGGCAGCATTCCTCCTCCTCCAAACACGGCGAGTTGAGTTGATGCCAAAGAGCTCAATTTTGGTCTCATCTGACCACAACACTTTCACCCAGTTGTCGACTGAATCATTCAGATGTTCATTGGCAAACTTCAGACGGGCATGTATATGTGCTTTCTTGAGCAGGGGTACCTTGTGGGCACTGCAGGATTGCAGTCCTTCACGGCCTAGTGTGTTACCAATTGTTTTCTTGGTGACTATGGTCCCAGCTGCCTTGAGATCATTGACAGGATCCTCCTGTGTAGTTCTGGGCTGATTCCTCACCGTTCTCATGATCATTGCAACTCCACGAGGTGAGATCTTGCATGGAGCACCAGGCCGAGGCAGATTGACAGTTCTTTTGTGTTTCTTCCATTTGCGAATAATTGCACCAACTGTTGTCACCTTCTCACCAAGCTGCTTGGCGATGGTCTTGTAGCCCATTCCAGCCTTGTGTAGGTCTACAATCTTGTCCCTGACATCCTTGGAGAGCTCTTTGGTCTTGGCCATGGTGGAGAGTTTGGAGTCTGATTGATTGATTGCTTCTGTGGACAGGTGTCTTTTATACAGGTAACAAGCTGAGATTAGGAGCACTCCCTTTAAGAGTGTGCTCCTAATCTCAGCTCGTTACCTGTATAAAAGACTCCTGGGAGCCAGAAATATTTCTGATTGAGAGGGGGTCAAATACTTATTTCCCTCATTAAAATGCAAATCATTTTATAACATTTTTCACATGCATTTTCCTGGATTTTTGTTGTTGCTAATCTGTCTCTCACTGTTCAAATAAACCTTCCATTAAAATTATAGACTGATCATTTCTTTGTCAGTGGGCAAACGTACAAAATCAGCAGGGGATCAAATACTTTTTTCCCTCACTGTATAGTCTTTTGTGTGCTCTGGACCTGTTTTGGAACACCATTAGTTTTTGTCTTACTGAGATTTACTGTCACAGCCCAGGTCTGACAGAATCTGTGCAGAAGATATAGGTGCTGCTGTAGGCCCTACTTGGTTGGGGACAGCACCATATCATCAGCAAACAGACATTTGACTTCATATTCTAGTAGGGTGAGGATCTAGTGCAGACTGTTCTAGTGCCCCTGCCAATTCATTGATATATACAGTACCTGTCATTCCAGGGTTTTTCTTTATTTTTAATATGTTTTACATTGTAGAAACTATGAAATAAAACATTCGGATTCATGTAGTAACCAACAAAGTGTTACATTTTTTTAAATAAAATTTTATATTTGAGATTCTTCAAAGTAACCCTTTGCCTTGATTGACAGCTTTGCACACTCTTGGCATTCTCTCAACCAGCTTCATGAGGTAGTCACCTGGAATGCATTTCAATTAACTACTTAGGGAGCAGTGGGGAGCTAGCACCCCACTCCCAACACTACCCGGTGAAATGCAAGGCGCCAAATTCAAAATCCAAAAGTTGAATTATTAAACATTCATCAATATTGCATAGTCATCAAAAGCCTGCTTCTTGGCAATATCACAGCGTTGTCAGATTTCAAAAAGGCTTCACGGTGAAAGCACAACATTTGATTGTTTGAGGGTAGCACCTCCAATATTTCTGCATTAGCGATAATATTTCACTCGGATGGTCACCTATACCTTATATAAGTAAAATAAAGTGGGGCGCTACAGCCAGACTCGCGCCCGAGAAAACTTGTTGACATTTCAGGTCCCCATGCCATTTCCTCTACCTATTCGTTGTGTTTACTCCAATCTCTCTGAGTCTTTGTATATAGACTGCTGACATCTAGTGGAAGCCATAGGTACTGCAGTCTCAGTCCTGGTAACAAATGGATTCAATAGGGAGTGTGTCTAACAGGACCAAAGGTCACCAGAAACTGATTTCCGGATGTTTTTTTCTCGGGTTTTTGCCTGCTAAATGAGTTATTTTATACTCACAGACATTATGTTAACACTTTTAGAATTCCAATAGTACTAATAGTACTTATTATGTGCATATGCTATTTTCTGAGCCTGAGTGGTAGGCATTTTGCTTTGGGCACGCCAGACTCTCCAAAACCGTCACCTCACCTGCCGCTCCCTAAGAAGTTAAGGACGACTGTGTGATCACGCTCTCCGTAGCCGATGTGAGCAAGACCTTTAACTTCTTTGGGAGCGGCTGCATAGGGGACAGTTTTGGAGAGTCTGGCGTGCCCAAAGTAAAATGCCTGCCACTCAAGCCCAGAAACTAGGATATGCACATAATTAGTACTATTGGATAGGAAACACTGAAGTTTCTAAAACTTTTAAAATAATGTCTGTGAGTATAACAGAACTGATATAGCAGGCGAAAACCCAAGGAATTTCTGTCCAGAATTCTTTTTTTTTTTTACATTTCCTCAGTTTGATAGGCTTCCTATTGAAATCCATGTAAAATAGCTCCCAGATTGCAGTACCTATAGCTTCCAATAGATGTCAACAGTCTTTAGACATAGTTTCAAGGCTTTATCATTGAACAGAACCGAACAGAAGAAGAAATAGTGAAGGGACCACGGATGTCAATAACTTTTCCTGGGCGCGAGACCGTGATCGCGCCCCTCTTTATTTTCCTTTTATATAATTTAGGATATCATCCGTGTAAAATATAATCGTTAATATTCATAAAAGGATACCTAAGGATATATTATAAATTATGTTTTATTTGTTTGAGCAAAGTTGACAGGTATAATTGTAAGGCTTTCTCTTCACTGTACAACGGGCGACTCGACGGTGGATTTTCTGAACATAACGCGCCAACCAAATAGAGATTTATGGATAGAATAAATTACTTTTTCTTACAAAAGAACCATGGATTCTCTTGTTTGGACACTTGGGATGCCTTCAGCAGAAGTTCCTCGAAAGGTAAGTGATTTATTTTAGCTCTTATATGGGTTTTGTGTGACCCGCGCTGGATATGAATTCATGCTAATGCATAAATATGAGGTGCTATCCTCAAACAATCCAATGTTGTGCTTTCACCGTAAAGCCTTTTTGAAATTTGACAACGCTGTGATATTGCCAACAATCAGAGCTTTTGATGACTATGCAACACTTGTATATTGATGAATGGATTTTGAATTTGGCACCTTACATTTCACGCGATAACGCCCCCAGTTATCCCAAAAGGGATTGCATGTTTTCTAATAGTTTTTGGTGAGTTTCTACACCACTTTCCTTCCATCTTTAGCATTTCTTAATATTATTCAGTTCCTTTGGCTATGATGCCTGATGACTGAGTATTCCTCTTTTTAGCTAGACTGTGATGTTGCTGTGATCTGATAATAAGCCCACTAACATCCCTAAACGCTCCGAGAGACTGGTTTGAGGTCGGTGCTAAAGTAATCTACAGTACTACTGCCTCACAGAGTCTACTCAAAGCCTACCATTGACTATGTACAGACCCAGCGTGCGACAGAGCTGCAGGAGTTGTGACCTGTTTTTGTTAGTTGTTTTATCATAGTGATGTGTAGGGGGGGCATATTTTGGAGGGAATACTGTCTCTCCCGCTCTCATATACCTACACAGATGCACACACACACCTCACTGTGCCCGTCTTGTATTCCGACTCAGGAGCAGGGGATATGTAGCCCGGGCGGATCGATCTCCTGACGCCGTTATTGGATTTTCTCAGGTGTGTTCCAACACTCCCAAAGGTCAATTCTAGAAGGAGTGCCACTGCCACTACGCCCGCTAAGGCATAGCCACATCATTCAGTCTGTGTGTGTGTGCGTGGGTACGCTTGTGTGTTTGGCTGTTGGTTTCGAGTGACCTTATCAGTGGAGTGGAGAGTGTCAGTAGGTCTCTATGAAAAGCACACTGGGGTTAGCAGTGCTGGACATGTTGTAATGCTGACACTGTCATCTACTCACAAAGCACTGTCAACTTGAAGTTCATTTATGACCAAGGGGGACTGCCTCATAGTGAAGGGCTTTGCTACTGCATGCGTGTGTCAGTGTATGCACGGTAATTGCTAGATACTCACAGGGCTTAACTTTCCATTGTGGTTGAGTAAGCTGCATCCAGCAGAGACACATCTCATACTGAAGAACCAACACAGCTCCAGTCTGAGATAGAGAGAGAGGTAGGAAGGTAGGTAGAGAGAGAGAGGTAGGTAGGTAGAGAGAGAGAGAGGTAGGTAGGTAGAGAGGGAGGGAGAGAGAGGGAGAGAGAGAGAGAGGGAGAGAGAGAGAGAGGGGGAGAGAGATAGGTAGGTAGGTAGGTAGGTAGGTAGAGAGAAAGGGGTAGGGAGGTAGGTAGGTAGAGAGAGAGGGGTAGGTAGGTAGGTAGGTAGGTAGGTAGAGAGAGAGATAGAGAGGGAGAGAGAGGTAGGTAGGTAGGTAGGTAGGTAGGTAGGTAGAGAGAGAGGGGTAGGGAGGTGGGTAGGTAGAGAGAGAGAGAGAGAGAGAGAGGGTAGGGGGGTAGGTAGGTAGAGAGAGCGGGAGGGAGGGAGAGAGAGAGAGAGACTTGAGTTAGAGTACTAGTTAAGTTGAAAAGTGTTTTCATCGACTGCAGTATGGGTTGTACAAAAATGTGTTTCTGTTACTTCAGTAATATTTTTATAGTGAAAACAATTTAGAAGAAGACAAACAAAACAGGAACAAAATCAATAGCAATTTCCATGTAGAAAGGAGCCAGAGAGGAGAGTCACTTACATAAGGAATTCCAAACAGACTGAACTCCATCATTCCTGTTAAATAGAGATACAGAACAGTCAATACATAGACAAACAAACAAACACACACATCTATGATGGACTTGTAGAGCTGATCCCAGCTGACGTTGGTGTCTCCCAGCCAGTGTCCAGCCCAATTCAAATCAAATCAAAGTTTATTAGTCACATGCGCCGAATACAACAGGTGTAGACCTTACAGTGAAATGCTCACTTACAGGCTTTACCCAACAGTGCAAAAAAGGTATTATGTGAACAATAGGTAAGTAAAGAAATAAAAACAACAGTAAAAAGACAGTGAAAAATAACAGTAGCGAGGCTATATACAGTAGCAAGGCTATAACAGTAGCGAGGCTACATACAGGCACCGGTTAGTCGGGCTGATTGAGGTAGTATGTACATGTAGATATGGTTAAAGTGACTATGCTTAAATGATGAACAGAGAGTAGCAGCAGCGTAAAAGAGGGGTTGGCAAGTGGTGGGACACAATGCAGATAGCCCATTTAGTGCGGGGGCACTAATGTGCGGGGGCACTGTTTGGTCGGGCCAATTGAGGTAGTATGTACATGAATGTTTAGTTAACTTCTTAGGGATCGGTGGGACGCTAGCAAGTCAATGGAAAGACAGTGGCCTCAAAAAAAAATCCGGAATTTCCTCGGGTTTTCGCCTGCCATATCAGTTCTGTTATACTGTTAGACATTATTTTAACAGTTTTAGAAATATCAGTGTATTTTCTATCCAATACTACCAATTATATGCATATCCTAGCTTCTGGGCCTGAGTAACAGGCAGTTTACTTGGGCACGTCAGACTCTCCGTACATCCGAAACACTGCCCCCCAGCCCGTAGGGGTTAAAGTGACTATGCATATATAAACAGAGAATAGCAGCAGCGTAAAAGAGGGATTGGGGGCACACACTGCATATAGTCCGGGTAGCCATTTGATTACCTGTTCAGGAGTCTTATGGCTTGGGGGTAAAAACTGTTGAGAAGCCTTTTTGTCCTAGACTTGGCACTCCGGTACCACTTGCCATGCGATAGTAGAGAGAACAGTCTATGACTGGGGTGGCTGGGGTCTTTGACAATCATTAGGGCCTTACTCTGACACCGCCTGGTGTAGAGGTCCTGGATGGCAGGCAGCTTAGCCCCAGTAATGTACTGGGCCATACGCACTACACTCTGTAGTGCCTTGCGGTCGGAGGCCGAGCAGTTGCCGTACCAGGCAGTGATGCAACCAGTCAGGATGCTCTCTATGTTGCAGCTGTAGAACCTTTTGAGGATCTGAGGACCCATGCAATTCTTTTTTCGTTTCCTGAGGGGGAATAGGCTTTGTTGTGCCCTCTTCACGACTGTCTTGGTGTGTTTGTACCATTCTAGTGTGTTAGTGATGTGGACACCAAGGAACTTGAAGCTCTCAACCTGCTCCACTACAGCCCCGTTGATGACAATGGGGGCGTGCTCTGTCCTCCTTTTCCTGTAGTCCACAATCATCTCCTTAGTCTTGGAGGAATAGGTTGTTATTCTGGCACAACCTGGCCAGGTCTCTGACCTCGTCCCTATAGGGTGTCTCGTCGTTGTCGGTGATCAGGCCTACCACTGTTGTGTCATCTCCAAACTTAATGATGGTGTTGGAGTCGTGCCTAGCCATGCAGTCGTGGGTGAACAGGGAGTACAGGAAGGGACTGAGCACGCACCCCTGTGGGGATCCAGTGTTGAGGGTCAGCGTGGCAGATGTGTTGCTACCCACCCTCACCACCTGGGGGAGGCCCGTCAGGAAGTCCAGGATCCAGTTGCAGAGGGAGGTGTTTAGTCCCAGGATCCTTAGCTTAGTGGTGAGCTTTGAGGGTGCTATGGTGTTGAACGCTGAACTGTTGTCAATGAATAGCATTCTCACATAGGTGTTCCCTTTGTCCAGGTGGGAAATGGCAGTGTGGAGTGCAATAGAGATTGCATTATCTGTTTGGGCGGAATGCAATTTGGAGTGGGTCTATGGTTTCTGGGATAATGGTGTTGATGTGAGCCATTACCAGCCTTTCAAAGCACTTCATGGTTACGGACGTGAGTGCTACGGGTCTGTAGTCATTTAGGCAGGTTGCCTTCGTGTTCTTGGTCACAGGGACTATGGTGGTCTGCTTAACTTCTTTGGGAGCAGTGCACGAGGTGACCGTTTTGGAGAGCCTGGCGTGCCCAAAGTAAAATGCCTCCCATTCAGGCCCAGAAAATAGGATATGCACATAATTAGTACTATTGGATATGAAACACTCACAATTTTTAAAAAGTGTTAACATTTTGTCTGTGAGTATAACAGAACAGATATGGCAGGCAAAAACCCGAGGAATTTCTGTCCTGGAAAAAGTGGTTTTGACACATTGCCTCATTTGGACCCCCTTATGAAAATGCCCATATAAGGGCATATGAATGCAGTACCTATTGCTTCCTCTGGATGTCAACAGTCTCGAGAAAGTGTTCTGATTCTTTTTAGATGCTTTTAGAGCAGAGAAGAAGATGAATAAGGAAGTGTCCACACAGATGTCAATAGAAGTAAATGCACGCTCCCGGCTGGCCCGTTCTTTGTTTTTTTCCTTTCTTATTGCCCAGTTTATATTCCGGTTGAAATATTAGACTATTTATACATAAAAGTGTTCCTAAGGATACATTTAAAATTATGTTTGATTGTTCTTGGACAAGTTTATACGTATAAGTTGAACGAGTTCTCTTCACGTTTCAATGGAGGAGTCAACGCTATATTTTCTCATTATAATGCGCCACTGAGATTTATGGATATAATACATTACTTTTTCTAACAAAAGAACCATGGATTGTCTTCGTTGGACACTTGGGAAGCCCTCAGCAGAAGTTCTTCAAAAGTTAATTGATTTGTTTTCGCTGTGAAATGTGTTTTCTGTGAACCGTGGAGGCTTATGAATTTATGGTAATGGGAAAAATATGTTAGGTGCTACCCTCAAGCAATCAAATGTGGTACTTTCGCCGTAAAGCCTTTTTGAAATCTGACAATGCTGTGATATTGCCAAGAAGCAGAGCTTTTGATTACTATGAAACACTTGTATATTGATGCATGTTTAACTACTTAGGGAGCAATGGGGCGCAATATACAAGTGATTGTTTGAGGGTAGCACCTAACACATTTTTCCATTAGCATGAATTCATAAACCATCGCGGTTCACACAAAACACATTTCACAGCGAAAACAAATCCCTTACCTTTTGAAGAACTTCTGCTGAAGGCTTTCCAAGTGTCCAACAAAGACATCCAATGGTTCTTTTGTTAGAAAAGGTCATTTATTATATACATAAATCTCCGTTTGGTTGGCGCATTATGTTCATAAAATACAGCGTCCACTCGCCCATTGAACCATGAAGAGAACGCGTTCAACCTATACCTATACACTTGTCCAAGAACAAACATCAAACATCATTGATAATGTACGCTTCCTCTTCTGTTTACATCCAATGACCACTTCGAAATTCTTCTTCTATTACCATCCAGAGCAACTAAACATCATCAAACACTGTCTAGAGACTGTTGACATCCAGTGGAAGCAATAGGTACTGCAATCTTACTCCTATATATGTCTGTTTTCAATAGGTAGGGGTTAAAAATGAGGCAATGTGTCAAAAACACTTTTTCCAGGACAGAAATTCCTCGGGTTTTCGCCTGTTATATCAGTTCTGTTATACTCACAGACAATATTTTGACACTCTTTGAAATTTCGGAGTGTTTCCTATCCAATAGTACTAATTATGTGCATATCCTATTTTCTGGGCCTGAGTGGGAGGTATTTTACATAGGGAGCACCGGCGTGCTAGAGGGCCACTCCCGACACTACCCGGTGAAATGTAAAGCGCCAAATTCAAAATCCCAAAGTTGAATTATTAAACATCCACCAATATACAAGTGTTCCATACTCATCAAAAGCTCTGTTTCTTGGCAATATCACAGCGTTGTCAGATTTCAAAAAGGCTTTACGGTGAAAGCAGCACATTTGATTGTTTGAGGGAAGCACCTCACATATTTTTCCCATAGCCATGAATCGATTAGCCATCATGGCACACACATAACACATTTCACAGCGAAAAAACAAATCAATTACCTGTTGAAGAACTTCTGCTGAGGTCATCCTAAGTGTCCAACGAAGACAATCCATGGTTCTTTTGTTAGAAAAAGTAATGTATTTTATCCATAAATCCTCCATTTGGTTCGCGCGTTATAATCAGAAACGACAGCCTCCACTAGTCCATTGAAACGTGACGCAAACTCGTTCATCTTATGCCTATAAACTTGTCCAAGAACAATAAAACATAGTTTTAAATGTATCCTTAGGAACACTTTTACGTATATTTACTATTATAAATCAACCGGAATATAAACTGATCGATAACGACGGTAAAAAAGACACTGCGCGCCTTCTCGGGAACGCGCACTGGGTACTGTTGACATAAAAGAGACACTTCCTGGTTTGCTCTTTAATTTAAGGGTCTAAAGCATCCAAAATGAAATTTTACACTGTCTCGAGACTGTTGACATCTAAAGGAAGCGATGGGTTCTGCATTCATATGCCCTTATATGGTCATTTTCATGAGGGAGGGGTGCCCAAATGAGCAATGTGTCAAAATCACTTTTTCCAGGACAGAAATTCCTCAGGGTTTTGCCTGCTATATGCGTTCTGTTTTACTCACAGACAAATGGTTAACAGTTTTGGAAAATCCAACTTTTAGAAAATTGAGTGTTTCCTATCCAATGGTACCAAATATGTGCATATCCTATTTCTGGGCCTGAATGGGAGGCATTTTATTTTGGGCACGCCAGGCTCTCCAAAACCGACCCCTCAGCTGCCACTCCCTAACAAGTTAAACATTAATCTGTATACAAGTGTTGCATAGCCATCAAAATCTCTGCTTCTTGGCAATATCACAGCGGTGTCAGATTTCAAAAAGGCTTCACGGCGAAAGCACAACATTTGATTGTTTGAGGATAGCACCTCTAATATTTATGCATTAGCATAAATTCATAAACCATCGCGGGGTCACACAAAACACATATCACAGCTAAAACAAATCCCTTACCTACCAAAGAACTTCTGCTGAAGGCTTCCAAAGTGTCCAACGAAGACATTCAATGGTTCTTTTGTTAGAAAAAGTCATTTATTATATCCATAAATCTCTGTTTGGTTTCGCGTTATGTTCAGAAAATCCAACGTCAAATCTCCCATTGAAACGTGAAGAGAACGCGTTCAAATATACCTATAAACTTTTCCTAAACAAATCAAACACCAGTTATAATGCATCCTTATCTATCCTTTTATGAATATTTGCGATAATATTTCCTCGGAACGTCACCTAAATGTTATATAAGTAAAATAAAGTGGGGCGCGCACCCAGTCTCGCGCCCGAGAAATCTTGTTGACATCTGAGCTCCCTTGACCATTTCCTGAGCTCCCTTGACCATCCGTTCTGCTTACTGCTATCGCTTCCAGGCTTTGTATAAAGACTGTTGACATCTAGTGGAAGCCATAGGTACTGCAATCTCGGAGCTGGATTGCATTGAAGTCAATGGGGAGAGTCTCAAACAGAGCAAAGGTCACAAAAAACTGCAATTCCCGGATTGATTTTCCTCGGGTTTTCGCCTGCTATATCAGTTCTGTTATACTCACAGACAATACCTTCAGAGTGTTTCCTATCCAATGGTACTAATTATGTGCATATCCTATTTTCTGGGCCTAAGTGGCAGGCATTTTACTTTGCGCACGCCAAACTCTCCAAAACCGTCACCTCTGCTGCCGCTCCCTAAGAAGTTAAAACATGTTGGTATTACAGACTCAATCAGAGACATGTTGAAAGTGTCAGCACACGTCCTATAATCCGTCTGGCAACGCAGGCTTGTGAATGTTGACCTGTTTAACCTCTCTAGGAGCGGCATCTGGGGTGATGGTTTTGGAGCTTCTGACATGCTCAGGCAATTTCCCGATGCCACCACATTGCTGTAGGCTAAATTAAGATGTCTGGGAAAGTTGCATAGGACCTGTAGATCTGGGATTGGCCAGAGATCACAGGACGAAGAGATAGAACGTTAAGGCATGTCAGTAATTGGACTTTAAAACAGGAAGTGCCCTGTCAGGCTCTGTGATTGGCTAGTTGATGTGTTAACAGGAAGTTGAATATACCTCTACTTGCGTGTCCAAGTCTACAGACGTGACTACAATACCAGGGAAGTCAGGCTGTACCTAAAGTTGATAGAAAATACAGCTTTGGTAGAGTTTACTAGAGACAATTAGTAGAGTTGAAATGACATAATTAGTAGAGTTTATTAGAGACAATTAGTACAGTTTACTAGAGACTATTAGTAGAGTTTACTAGAGACAATTAGTAGAGTTTACAAGAGAAAATTAGTACAGTTTACTAGAGATAATTAGTAGAGTTTACTGTACACAATTAGTAGAGTTTACTAGAGACAATTAGTAGAGTTGAATAGAGACAGTAAGTAGAGTTTACTGGAGACAATTAGAATAGTTTAATAGATACAATTACTAGAGTTCAGTAGAGACAAACATTAGAGTTTAACATAAACAATTAGTAGAGTTTAACATTAACAATTGGTAGAGTGTAATATAAACAATTAGTAGAGTTTAATTTAAACAATTAGTAGAGTTTAATATAAACAATTAGTAGAGTTTCACATAAAGCATTTGTGGAGTGTAATATAAACAATTAGTAGAGTTTAATATAAACAGTTGGTAGAGTTTAACATAAACACTTGGTAGAGTTTAACAGAAACAATTAGTAGAGTTTAATAGAGAACAGAGAGCCTGGTTAACACAACAGCTTTTTGATTGTGTTAACCTGAGTCATTCCTCCATCTAACTACTTCCTCCTTCTCTCTCTCACTTCCTCTCACCTTTCTTTCATTCAACTTCAAATTGGTAGGTTAAATACTTCAATATTACTCTTTGTCCGTCTGTTTGTCCTGACCTCAACCAATCCTTGCCTCCCCAACTCTCTCTGTGCCCCCCCCAGGAAGTGTAATTACTAGTGCTGACAAGTGTGCTGGAGATAAGGACGCTTAAACAGAAACAAGGGGGTGTAATATAGGTAGAGTGTATTGTAGGGTGTAAAGTAAGGGTACTTGAGTTTAATGTATTTAGAGGCACACCAAGCTATTTATGATGACAAGTGGTGGTGTAGGGTGTTGAGTAAGGGCACTTGTTTGAAGCGTATAATTTAAGGGTGCTTACGTAGGGTATTCCTGCTGCTCTCATTTCTCTGTAGAGGTCTGCTATCTCAGTGTCATTGGCGTATCCATAGCGACAGAGCTGGAACCCAAGGGACCAATAGGCATGTGAGCTCAGGACGTCCAATCAGCTGATGGGAATGAACAAGAAAGTGAAAACACTTAAGAAAGTTTCCTTGTCTATGACAAGATGTTGTTTGTGGGCTTTGTTGTGTATTTGCCTGAGGTTGCATATATGTGTGTGTGTGTGTGTGTGTGTGTGTGTGTGTGTTTAGAATGGCTAGATGAGGGAGCAATGAAGCGTAAAAGCCCCAGCTGCTGTAGTTCATCAGCAGGGGCACAGAGCCAGACAAAACACACACTCACACACACAGACACACACACACACACAGCGGTATACTCCTCCACCACCAGTTCTGGGGTGGGTCCCATCACCATGTAGAAGTCCAGGATGCCTCCCCAGGGTACGATAGGTTGGCTGGAAGGTCACATCTAGGGTCAAAGGTTAAAGGTCAGTGAATGTAAATGTTTAGATACAATCACATAAGGTCAAAAAAGGACCATCTGAATTTCTATTACAGGATGCCAGTATGCCCTTGAACTGCAACACAACAAACGTGACTGAGACTGGAGTTAGAAAGGGCTTGTTTGGAGGCACGTTTGTGTGTTCGAGTAGTGCTTTGTCTTACCTGAACAAACAACCCTAATGTGTGTGTGAAAGAGAGCGAGACAGTGATAAAGAAAGTGAAAGAGAGAGACAGAGAGAGAGTGGAAGAGAGAGAGAGAGAAAGGTAGAGAAAGACAGAGAGAGAGAGAGCAAGAGAGAGACAGAGAGCGACAGAGAGCTACAGAGAGAGGCAGAGAGAGGCAGAGAGAGACAGAGAGAGACAGAGAGAGGCAGAGAGAGACAGAGAGAGACAGAGAGAGGCAGAGAGAGGCAGAGACAGACAGAGAGACAGACAGAGAGACAGACAGAGAGACAGACAGAGAGAGACAGAGAGACAGACAGAGAGACAGACAGACAGAGAGAGAGACAGACAGAGAGACAGAGAGATGAAGAGGGACATAGAGAGAGAGAAACAGAGACACAGAGAAAGAGACAGAGAAAGAGAGAGACAGTGACATAGAGAGAGACACAGAAAAAGAGCGAGAGACACAGTGACAGAGAGAGACAGAGAAACACAGAGCGAGACAGAGAGAGACATAGAGGGACAGAGAGAGAGAGACACAGAGAGAGAGAAACAGACACAGAGAAAGAGAGAGAGAGAGAGAGAGAGAGAGAGAGAGAGAGAGAGAGAGAGAGAGAGAGAGAGAGAGAGAGAGAGAGAGAGAGAGAGAGAGAAGGAATGAAGTGGGTGTGTTAGAGGGAGGCAGAGACTGCATGCTAATGCTCCGAAAGTTCTGCAGCCACATTACAATGCCAATACAGAGAGAGAACAAAAGAGAGAGAGATGGATAGGTGGGTGGGCTGCCCTGTGACACTATACAAGTCACTATCTATCTCTCTCTCACTCTCTTTTTCTTTCTCTAAGTCATGTGAGGACTGTCTGTGCATACCGGTTTGGTATCAACCATAACAAGAACACTCATTATCTGGTAAATTGTTATTACTATCATTACTGTAATGTCAGTTTCCAGTGTTATACCTAGGGACTATAATAATGATTGCCATTATATATTACATTTACATGTTAGTCATTTAGCAGATGCTCTTATCAAGAGTGACTGAAAAACATTGTCCTGTATCCTATCAGAACACCAGCAGCTGAAATGACACCAGTGTTGTTTTATGACCTGGATATAGAAAATATTTTAGCAACGAGTAATGTTGCTGACTATTCCCTACCTCCAGCAAGTGCACCTGACTTTTTTCAGCGTGAAGACATTTCTACAATCATATAAGTTATATGTTTTCTGTCCAAAGGACATATGCTAAAATGTAGCAAAGTGTCTGCACACATTCGTATACATGTACATAGATGAATGAATGTATATCCTCTTAAGGATCATTGAGGCGCCAAATTCAAAATCCAAAAGTTGAATTATAAAACATTCATCAATATACAAGTGTTGCATAGTCATCAAAAGCTTAGAGTCTTGGCAATATCACAGCGTTGTCAGATTTAAAAAGGCTTTACGGCGAAAGCACAACATTTGATTGTTTGAGGATAGCACCTCACATATTTTATACATTAGCATAAATCCATAACCAGCGCAGGTCTAACAAAACACATATAAGAGCAAAAATAATTCTCTTACATTTGATGATCTTCTGCTGAGGGCAATCCGAAGTGTCCAAGCAAGACAATCCATGCTCCTTTTGTTAGAAAAAGTCATTGTTTATATCCATAAATCTTTTGGTTGGCGCGCTATGTTCAGAAAATCCACAGTCTACTCAACCCTTAGTACAGTGAAGAGAAAGCGTTCAAATTATACCTATCAACGTTGCCCAAACAAATCAAACATCATTTATAATGTATCCTTAGGTATCCCTTTTATCTATATTAATGATTATATTTCACACGGATAGTATCCTAAATGATAGAAAAGGAAATATCTGGACAGAAATTCCTTGGGTTTTTGCCTGCCATATCAGGTCTGTTATACTCACAGACATTATTTTAACAGTTTTAGAAACTTCAGAGTGTTTCCTATCCAATAGTACTAATTATGTGCATATCCTAGTTTCTCACTCTGTGGGGGCAGAGATAGAGAAACTAGATACTGAGTTCACTCTGTGGAGGCAGAGAGAGTGACATGATATTGAGTTCACTCTGTTGGGGCAGAGAGAGTGACATGATATTGAGTTCACTCTGTGGGGGCAGAGAGAGTGACATGATATTGAGTTCACTCTGTTGGGGCAGAGAGAGTGACAGAATACTGAGGACACTCTGTGGGGGCAGAGAGATTGACAGGATACTGACTTCACTCTGTGGGGGCAGAGATAGAGAGACTGGATACTGAGTTCACTCTGTGGGTGCAGAGAGAGTGACAGGATATTGAGTTCCCTCAGTGGAGGCAGAGAGAGTGACAGGATATTGAGTTCACTCTGTGGGGGCAGAAATATAGAGACTGGATACTGAGTTCTCTCAGTGGAGGCTGAGATATAGAGACAGGATATTGAGTTCCCTCAGTGGAGGCAGAGAGAATGACAGGATACTGAGTTCACTTTGTGGAGGCAGAGAGAGGACCACTGAGAAAGGACCACTGCCCGTTTCATGTCAGAGCGGAATGTCTGTATGTCTCTGCTGTTTGTCTGTCTGTGTGTGTGTGTGTGTCTGGGACCTTGTGGCATTAGAACGTGGCGTGATGACGTGAGTCAGAAGAGAAAGGTTGTTAGCTCATCCACTAACAAGGACTGACAGCTAACGACGACACACACAAACACACACACACACACCCAGATACACAGCAGAGGCTCAAGAGGGGAACATACTCACTGAAGTACCCTGTGGAGTTGTCATAACAGCTCAGCAATAAAAAAGGATAAAGCTGACATGAGCAGACTTATTGGACCTGTGTGTGTTGGGCCTCTGAGTGTTGGGCCTGTGTGTGTTGGGCCGGAGGAAAGGCATGGAACAACGGCAATAGACACTGATAGGAAGTTTTTCGCGTATTATTATGGTCATAGATCTAGAGAGAGACAGAGACAGAGACAGAGAGAGAGAGAGAGAGTGAGGAGAGAGAGAGTGAGAAGAAGACAGAGAGAGACAGAGAGAGAGAGAGATGGAGAGAGAGAGATGGAGAGAGAGAGAGAGAGAGAGAGAGAGAGAGAGAGAGAGAGAGAGAGAGAGAGAGAGAGAGAGAGAGAGAGATTGAGCTCATGGGCTCCTGAGTTCTTCTGCAGAAAGATAGAATACATTTTTTCACAAGGACTTATTCAGGATACTAACCTCAACATCAATACCTAAAACCTTGATTTTGGACAAAATTACCTGTATGGACTATTAGAACCAAGGACTTTCAAGAAAAATATTCTAACAAACCAAAACTTGCAGAAGAAACACAGTGCAAACCGAGAAATACCATCCAACACAACACTGAGTGAGTGATAATCAGTCTGAAGCTACTTCTAAAGCCAAAAAGTAAAAGAGAACCATCTCTTGGTAATTGTGTTATATAAAGCTTAATAAATACGGCTACAATGGCGACGGAAGAAATGGCAGCAGGTTTACGGGAGTCCAACCAATTGTGCTATTATGTGGTTTTTTTTGCGTTATTTGTAACTTATTTTGTACATAATGTTTCTGCAACCGTGTCATATGTAAAAAAGAGCTTCTGGATATCCGGTCAGCGATTATTCACCTCAGATTAGACAAAGATTTTTTATACAATAAGCAGGATGCACAGGATATTCTCCTAGCACCCAACAAGGCCGACATCCCCGTTATTGGCAAGAGAAAGAGACGCAGGTACAGAGGACACAGAGCTGGATGCCTCGTATGGATCTGTAGAAGGCGAGTGGGAAAGCTGCCGTAACCGTCAATATTACTCGCCAACGTGAAATCATTGGACAATAAATTAGACAAGGTACGAACACGAATATCCTACCAACGGGACATCAAAAACTGTAATATCCTATGTTTCACGGAATCGTGGCTGAATGAAGACATGGATGTTCAGCTAGCAGGATATACGCTGCACGGGCAAGATAGAACAGCACACTCCGGTAAGACGATGGGGGGGTGGTCTGTGCATAATTGTAAACAACAGCTGGTGCACGAAATCTAAGGAAGTCTCTAGATTGTGCTCGCCTGAAGTAGAGTATCTTGTTATAAATTTCAGACCACACTACTTGCCTTGAGAGTTTTCAGCTATACTTTTCGTTGCTTTTTCTTTACCACCACAGACGGATGCTGGCACTAAGACCGCACTCAGTCGGCTGTATAAGGAAATAAGCAAACAGGAAACCACTGACCCAGAGGTGGCGCTCCTAGTGGCTGGAGACTTTAATGCAGGGAAACTTAAATTAGTTCTACCTAATTTCCATCAACAGGTTAAATGTGCAACCAGAGGGAAAATATTTTGAGATCACCTGTACTCCACACACCGAGACGAGTACAAAGCTCTCCCTCACCCTCCATTTGGTAAATCCAACCACAAATATATCCTCCTGATTCCTGCTTACAAGCAAAAATTAAAGTAGGAAGCACCATTGACACGGTCTATAAAAAAGTGGTCGGATGAAGCAGATGCTAAACTACAGGACTGCTTTGCTATCACAGACTGGAACATGTTCCGGGATTCTTCCGATGGCATTGAGGAGTACACCACATCAGTCACTGTCTTTATCAATAACTTAATTGAGGACGTACATACCCCAACCTGAAGCCATGGATTACAGGCAACATTCGCCCTGAGCTAAAGGGTAGAGCCGCTGCTTTCAAGGTGCGGGACTCTAACCCGGAAGCTTATAAGATATCTTGCTATGCCCTGCGAAGAACAATCAAACAGGCAAAGCGTGTTTGATTGTGTGGCAGGGCTTGCAAACTATTACAGACTACAAAGGGAAGCACAGCCGTGAGCTGCCCAGTGACATGAACCTACCAGATGAGCTAAATCACTTCTATGCTCGCTTCGAGGCAAGCAACACAGAGGCATGCATGAGAGCATCAGCTGTTCCGGACGACTGTGTGATCACGCGCTCTGTAGCCGACGTGAGTAACCTTTAGACAGTTTAACATTCACAAGGCTGCGGGGCCAGATGGAATACCAGGATGTGTGCTCCGGGCATGTGCTGACCAACTGGCAGGTGTCTTCACTGACATTTTCAACATGTCCCTGACTGAGTCTGTATTACCAACATGTTTCAAGCAGACCACCATAGTCCCTGTGCCCAAAGAAAACACTAAGGCAAACTGCCTAAATGACTACAGACCCGTAGCACTCACGTCCATAGCCATGAAGTGCTTTGAAAGGCTGGTAATGGCTCACATCAACACCAGTATCCCAGAAACCCTAGACCCACTCCAATTTGCTTACCGCCCAAACAGATCTACAGATGATGCATTCTCTATTGCACTCCACACTGCCCTTTCCCACCTGGACAAAAGGAACTTCTATGTGAGAATGCTATTCATTGACTACAGCTTAGGGTTCAACACCATAGTACCCTCAAAGCTCATCACTAAGCTAAGGATCCTGGGACTAAACACCTCCATCTGCAACTGGATCCTGGACTTCCTGACGGGCCTCCTCCAGGTGGTGAGGGTGGGTAGCAACACATCTGCCACGCTGATCCTCAACACTGGAGCCCCCAAGGGGTGTGTGCTCAGTCCCCTCCTGTACTCCCTGTTCACCCACGACTGCATGACTAGGCATGACTCCAACACCATCATTAAGTTTGGAGATGACACAACAGTGGTAGGCCTGATCACCGACAACCAGAAAAACAACCTATTCCTCAACGTAACCAAGACTAAGGAGATGATTGTGGACTACAGGAAAAGGAGGACCGAGCACGCCCACATTCTCATCATCGGCTGTAGTGGAGCAGGTTGAGAGCTTCAAATTCCTTGATGTCCACATCACCAACAAATTAGAATGGTCCAAACACAGCAAGACAGTCATGAAGAGGGCTTCTCAACAGTTTTTACCCCAAGCCATAATACTCCTGAACTGTTAATCAAATGGCTACCTAGACTATTTGCGTTGTGTTCCTCCCCCCCAACCCCTCTTTTACACTGCTGCTACTCTCTGTTTACCATATATGCATAGTCACTTTAACTATACATTCATGTACATACTACCTCAATTGTCCCGACCAACCAGTGCCCCCGCACATTGACTAACCGGGCTATCTGCATTGTGTCCCGCCACCCACCACCCTCCAACCCCTCTTTTACGCTACTGCTACTCTCTGTTCATCATATATGCATAGTCACTTTAACCACATCTTCATGTACATACTACCTCAATCAGCCCGACTAACCGGTGCCTGTATGCAGCCTCGCTACTGCATATAGCCTCGCTACTGTTATAGCCTCGCTACTGTTATAGCCTCGCTACTGTATATAGCCTCGCTAATGTTTTTTTTCACTGACTTTTTACTGTTGTTTGTATTTCTTTACTTACCTATTGTTCGCATAATACCTTTTTTTCACTGTTGGTTAGAGCCTGTAAGTAAGCATTTCACTGTAAGGTCTACACCTGTTGTATTCGGCGCACGTGACAAATACACTTTGATTTGATTTGATACTAAGCCACCAAGCTGCTGGGACAAAACTGACCAGGCTGCAACTTCAATTAGCACAGAAGTATGTTACTTGAATCTAACAATGGCAGGAGAGTTTTATAGCCCCCCTCCACCCAAATGCAGAGGCCTTTGAAGCCCACATGGCTTATTCTTGTGATGAGGTCATTACAATACAGTACCCAATGGATATTAAAATTAACACTGCATGGAATAAGTACAAAGAAAAAGCTGCTCAAGAACAATCCAGAGACACTATTTGCTGACTGCTACAAAGAGGGTTATGAAAGCAACTTAATTTTCCCCTGGCATGGCACAGTGCTAGAAATTCTTAGGGCTAGGGGGCAGTGTTCAGGAGTACGGAGAGTCTGATGTGTCCAAAGTAAACATATCCAGAAGCTAGGATATGCATGTAATTGGTAGTATTGGATAGAAAATACTCTGAAGTTTAAAACTGTTAAAATAATGTCTGTGAGTATAACAGAACTGATATGGCAGGCGATAACCAGAGGAAAATCCACCCGGGAATTTTGTTTTTTAGGTCACTGTCTTTCCAATGACTTGGTATTGACTATAGAGGGAATTAGTTCCCAGATTGCAGTTCCTATGGCTTCCACTAGATGTCAACAGTCTAGACATGGTTTCAGGCTTGTTTTTTGAAAAACAAACAAGAAATTGAATATCTTCCAAGTGGCTCATGACACAGACACTACTGTTTTGCGCGCGTGAATGGCTGTGCGCTCCTCGTTATTTATCTTTCCTATTTTCTGTCTGAAATATAACAGAACTGATATGGCAGGTGAAAACCAGAGGAAAACCCATCCGTAATTAATGTTTTGAGCTCCCAGACCCTCCCTTTGCTGGCCTATTCAATTTAAAAACAGATAGCGTCCAGGTTGCAGTACCTATGGCTTCCACTGGATGTCAACAGTCTTTATACAAGGTTTCAGGCTTGTTTTATGAAAAATGAACAAGAAATTGTAGTTCTTCCAAGTGGCCCATGAAGTGGACACAAGTGTTTTGGTGCGCTTGAATGAGGGCGTGCTCTTCGTTATTTATCTCCGGTATTGAACATATTACATTCCGTCTTAAATGTTATCGTTATTTACATATAAGGGTACCTGAGGATTGATAATAAACGTTGTTTGACTTGTTTGGATGAAGTTTACTGGTATTTTTGGGGGATTCCTTTGTCTGCATGTTGAACGGGTGGATTACTGAATCAAACGCGCCAACTAAACAGACTTTTTTGGGATTTAACTTCTTGGGGATTGCTGGGGCGCTAGCGCTCCAATCCCGACACTACCAGGTGAAATGCAAGGCGCCAAATTCAAAATCCAAAAGTTGAATTATTAAACATCCACCAATATACAATTGTTCCATACTCATCAAAAGCTCAGTTTCTTGGCAATATCACAGCGTTGTCAGATTTCAAAAAGGCTTTACGGCGAAAGCAGCACATTTGATTGTTTGAGGGTAGCACCTCACATATTTTTCCATTACCATAATTTCATAATCCATCACGGCACACACATAACACATTTCACAGCGAAAACAAATCCATTACCTCTTGAAGAACTTTTGCTGAGGTCTTCCTAAGTGTCCAACGAAGACAATCCATGGTTCTTTTGTTAGAAAAAGTAATGTATTTTATCCATAAATCTCCATTTGGTTGTAGCGTTATAATCAGAAACGACAGCCTCCACTCCTCCATTGAAACGTGACGCAAACTCGTTCATCTTATACCTATAAACTTGTCCAAGAACAATCAAACATAGTTTTAAATGTATCCTTAGGAATACTTTTACGTATATTTACTATTATAAATCAACCGGAATATAAACTGATCGATAAAGACGGTAAAAAACACACAGCGCGCCTTGTCGGGAGCGCGCATTCCCTTGTGTTGACATAAATGAGACACTTCCTGGTTTCCTCTTCTTCTCTGGTCTAATTCATGCAAAATGAAAATGAACAGTGAGAGACAGAATAACAAAAAAAAATCCAGAAAAACGCATGTGAAAAATGTTATAAATTGATTAGCATTTTAATGAGGGAAATAAGTATTTGACCCCCTCTCAATCAAAAAGATTTCTGGCTACCAGGTGTATTTTATACAGGGAACGAGCTGAGATTATGAGCGCACTCTAAAAGGGAGTGTTCCTAATCTCAGATTGTTACCTGTATAAAATACACCTGTCCACAGAAGCAATCAATCAATCAGATTCCAAACTGGCCAAGACCAAAGAGCTTTCCAAGGATGTCAGGGACAAGATTGTAGACCTACACAAGGCTGGAATGGGCTACAAGACCATCGCCAAGCAGCTTGGTGAGAAGGTGACAACAGTTGGTGCGATTATACGCAAATGGAAGAAACACAAAAGAACTGTCAATCTTCCTCGGCCTGGTGCTCCATGCAAGATCTCAACTCGTGGAGTTGCAATGATCATGAGAACGGTGAGGAATCAGCCCAGAACTACACGGGAGGATCTTGTCAATGATCTCAAGGCAGCTGGGACCATAGTCACCAAGAACACAATTGGTAACACACTACGCCGTGAAGGACTGAAATCCTGCAGCGCCCGCAAGGTCCCCCTGCTCAAGAAAGCACATATACATGCCCGTCTGAAGTTTGCCAATGAACATCTGAATGATTCAGAGGTCGTTCAGAGGTCGTGGATGGGTATTCAAGCATGACAATGACCCAAAACACACGGCCAGGGCAACAAAGGAGTGGCTCAAGAAGAAGCACATTAAGGTCCTGGAGTGGCCTAGCCAGTCTCCAGACCTTAATCCCAGAGGAAATCTGTGGAGGGAGCTGAAGGTTCGAGTTGCCAAACGTCAGCCTCGAAACCTTAATGACTTGGAGAAGATCTGCAAAGAGGAGTGGGACAAAATCCCTCCTGAGATGTGTGCAAACCTGGTGGCCAACTACAAGAAACGTCTGACCTCTGTGATTGCCAACAAGGGTTTTGCCACCAAGCACTAAGTCATGTTTTGCAGAGGGGTCAAATACTTATTTCCCTCATTAAAATGCAAATGAATTTATACAATTTTTCACATGCGTTTTTTCTGGATTTTTTTGTTGTCATTCTGTCTCTCACTGTTCAAATAAACCTACCATTAAAATTATAGACTGATCATTTCTTTGTCTGTGGGCAAACATATAAAATCAGCAGGGGATCAAATACTTTTTTCCCTCACTGTATGCCCAGGCTGTGAGCAGAGCAACAGGCCCAACCCCCTTTATTACACCCGTCCAAACCACATCCTGTGATGTAAAAGATATGTATCGGATGCTCAACATGCTCTGCTCACACCTACTGTGATAGTCCGGGCTTAAACACTAGACACTAGACACTAGACGCTATGCAACACAATGTGTTTACTATCTCATCCTGGAATATACAAGGTCTGATGTCATCTGCCTTTGGCCTAAAGAACAGGAACCCAGACTTCATCACAGAAATTGGAAATACAGACTTTGTTATCCTACAAGAAACATGGTATAAATGAGACCGACCCACTGGTTTCCCTCTAGGTTACAGAGAGCTGGTTAGTCCCATCCACCAGTCTACCAGGTGTGAAACAGTGAAGAGACTCAGGGGGTATGCTAATTTGGTATAGAGCAGACCTAACCCACTCTTTTAAATTAGTCAAAACAGGAACATTTTACATCTGGCTAGAAATTAATAAGGAAACGTTCTCAACAGAGAAAAATGTCCTCATGTGTGATACCTACAGAATATACCCCGAATAGAATCCCCATACTTTAACAATGACAGCTTCTCCATCCTAGAGGGGGAGATCAACAATTTCCAGGCCCTGGGACATGTACTACTCTGTGGTGACCTAAACGCCAGAACTGGACAAGAACTTGACACCCTCAGCACACAGGGGAACAAACACCTACCTGGAGGTGACAGCGTTCCCTCCCCATATGCCCCCCTAGGTACAACTACGACAACATAACCAACAAAAATGGGTCACATATCCTGCTGCTCTGTCGGACACTGGGTCTGTACATTGTCAATGGTAGGCTTCGAGGGGACTCCTTTGGTAGGTACCTATAGCTCATCTCTTGGCAGTAGTACTGTAGACTACTTTACCACTGACCTCAACCCAGAGTCTCTTAGAGTGTTCACAGTCAGTCCACTGACACCCCTATCAGATCACAGCAAAATCACATTCTACTTGAACAGAGCTATGCTCAGTCACGAGGCATCAAAGCCAAAGGAACTGAATAATAGTAAGAAATGCTATAAATGGAAGGAAATTAGTGTGGAAAACAACCAAAAAACTATTAGGCAAAAACAAATGCAATCTCTTCTAGACAATTTCCTGGACAAAATGTTTCACTGCAGTAGTGAAGGTGTAAACTTGGCAGTAGAAAACCTAAACAGTATATTTGACCCCTATCAAATCTAAAAATGTTAACATCAGTATTCAAAACACTCTTCCTTAACCACGTCTCAGTAATAACCAACACATCTGGATTGGAGCTGTGAACCCACACTTTCAATTGATCCATTTTAGGTAATAAGCTTCTAGTTTTAACATGCAGAAAAGTGTTAAACTGCAGAGAAGAAGGGTAAAAATCCCCAACTACAGTTGTGCCAAGCTTGTAGCGTCATACCCAAGAAGAATCCAGGCTGTATCGCTGCCAAAGGTGATTCAACAAAGTATTAAGTAAAGGGTCTGAATACTTAAGTAAATGTAATATTTCAGTTTTTAATAAATTAGCAACAATTTTCTAAAAACCTGTTTTTGCTTTGTCATTATGGGGTATTGTGATGTCATTATGGGTGTATTGTGATGTCATTATGGGGTATTGTGTGTAGATTGATGAGGAAAAAAACAACTCAATTTTAGAATAAGACTGTAACGTAACACAATGTGGAAAAAGTCAAGTGGTCTGAATACTGAATGCACTGAAAATTGTTTTCTCCCTCCTTCCTTCCTTATCTGCCCCCCTCCCTCTCTCCCATCCCTCCTTCCTTTCCTCATCCCTCCCTCCCCCCTCCCTCCCGTCACTCCACCTGAGATTCACGCCTGTACTGGACCTTGTGAGTACATGTAATGAAGCAGGCTTTAAATGAACTCAGTTCTATACTACGACACACACATACCACGTGTTTCACATTCCATTTGATTGATCTACAAAACTATTGGCGGGATAAACCCATTGAGATGAGATTTCTCTCTCTAATACACACACACACACACACACAGAGACAGACAGAGACACAGACACAGACACAGACACAGACACAGACACACTAGTTGACCTCCGTTGGGATGAGCACATGACGTGGTATTTACTTTCCATCCTCCCTCTCCTCTATCTCTTTCATTTCCCCCTCTTTTCCTTCCCTTGTAATGAGAGCACTGACCTCATTACAAGCAGATTAGAAGTGCAGATACATTTTGTGTGTTTGTGTGTGTGTGTGCGCGAACGCAATATTTTTGGGTGCATGCAGAAGAGTTTGTGTCTGCGCATTTTTGAGTATGTTCACATTTGTATGTATGAGTGTGTATGCGTGCCTCTGTGTGTGTTTGTACGTCTATGTATATTTGTATGAGTCTGTATGTGTGCGAGTGCAAGTAGATTGATGTCATGTTAAAGTGGCCTGATTAATAAGCAATTTAGCATGGCCGTTGGTGAATTAGAGACAAGCAGTGGGACTATTCTGGATATCATAATAAAGTTTATTACGCTAGCAGAGAGAAATAAGAAGGTTTTGAGGCTTGACATCTCCTTGGGGATACAGAGAGGATGTCCTCCACAAATCTGATCAAAAGTTAATAATTCAGACTTACGTAATAAGTTGTTTATTGACATCAATACATAAGTGTGAAAGATTGTTTTCTTTGTTGGTCCTTCAAAGGGTTCTGTAAATAGATTCTGGATGCTTAGATTATTTATTACTCTGTCTTTATCTAAATGCAATCTACTGCTTTGCAGCGTACCTTTTCATCTCTCTCTCTCTCTCTCTCTCTCTCTCTCTCTCTCTCTCTCTCTCTCTCTCTCTCTCTCTCTCTCTCTCTCTCTCTCTCTCTCTCTCAAACTTCCTCTCTCCTTCTCTTTCTAATGATGTGTAGCATTTAAATGTGAGTTCACAGTGGATCTCTTAACCATGATCTCTCCAGTGCATGGACAGACTGGGGAGATCTAGCCCTGTCCCTCCAAGTCCACCCCCATACCTCTCCTCCACTCTCTTCTCTCCTACCATTACTCTCCTTTTTTCATCCCTTCTTCAAAAGCAGCCTCTCTTGTCTCATTTGATTTATCCTAATCAAGCACACTCTCAAACCTCTGATCTCATCTCTTTCTCCATCGCTCTCTCTTTCTCCCTCTCTCCCTGACTCTCCCTCTCTCCTGTTCTCTCCTTCTGTCTCTCCCTCTCTCTTCTCTCTCATTTTCCCTATTTTACTGCTCCCTCAATCTATCTTTCTCTCATTATATACAGTTGAAGTCGGAAGTTTACATACACTCAGGTTGGAATCATTAAAACGCGTATTTCAACCACTCCACAAATTTCTTGTTAACAAACTATAGTTTTGGCGGTTAGGACATCTACTTCGTGCATGACACAAGTAATTTTTCCAACAATTGTTTACAGACAGATTATTTCACTTATAATTCACTGTATCACAATTCCAGAGGGTCAGAAGTTTACATACACTAAGTTGACCAGCTTAAACAGCTTGGAAAATTCCAGAAAATGATGTCATGGCTTTGGAAGCTTCTGATAGGCTAATTGACATCATTTGCGTCAATTGGAGGTGTACCTGTGGATATATTTCAAGGCCTACCTTCAAACTCAGTGCCTCTTTGCTTGACATTGGAAATTCAAAAAAATCAGCCAAGACCTCAGAAAATTGTAGACCTCCACAAGTCTGGTTTACCCTTGGGAGCAATTTCCAAACACCTGAAGGTACCACGTTAATCTGTACAAACAATAGTATGCAAGTATAAACACCATGGGACCACGCAGCCATCATACAGCTCAGGAAGGAAACGTGTTCTGTCTCCTAGAGATGAACGTACTGGAACGAGAAGTATAAGTCACTCCCAAAACAACAGCAGGACCTTGTGAAGATGCTGGAGGAAACAGGTACAAAAGCATCTGCATCCACATCAAAACAAGTCCTAAATTGAAATAACCTGAAAGGCCGCTTAGCAAGGAAGAAGCAACTGCTCCAAAACCAGACTATGGTTTGCAACTGCTCCAAAAGCCAGACTATGGTTTGCAACTGCACATGGGACAAATTTCGTACTTTTTATGGGAAATGTCCTCTGGTCTGATGAAACTAAAATAGAACTGTTTGGACATAATGACCATCGTTATGTTTGGAGGAAAAAGGGGGTGGCTTGCAAGCCGAAGAACACCATCCCAACTGTGAAACATGGGGGTGGCAGCATCATGTTGTGCGGGTGCTTTGCTGCAAGAGGGACTGGTGCACTTCACAAAATAGATGGCATCATGAGGAAAGAACATGATGTGGATATATTGAAGCAACATCTCAAGACATCAGTCAGGAAGTTAAAGCTTGATCGCAAATGGGTCTTCCAAATTCACAATGACCCCAAGCATACTTCCAAAGTTGTGGCAAAATGGCTTAAGGACAACAAAGTCAAGGTATTAGTCCTCTAGAAAATTTGTGGGCAGAACTGAAAAAACGTGTGCAAACAAGGAGGCCTACAAACCTGACTCAGTTACACCAGCTCTGTCAGGAGGAATGGGCCAACATTCACCCAACTTATTGTGGGAAGCTTGTGGAAGGATACCCAAAAGCTTTACCCAAGTTAAACAATTTAAAGGCAATGCTACCAAATACTAATTGAGTGTATGTAAACTTCTGACCCACTGGGAATGTGATGAAATAAATAAAAGCTGAAATATATCATTCTCTTGTCACGTCCTGGCCATAGATAGCCCTTTTTGGCTGTTTTTGGTGGTTTTGGTCAGGACGTGATCAGGGTTTGTTCTATGTTGTATATTTCTTTGTTGGTTTCGTTGATGGTTCGCAATTAGAGGCAGCTGAGTTTCATTACCTCTAATTGGGGACCATATTTAAGTTTGTAGATTTCCCCACTGAGTTCGTGGGTCATTATTTGAATTTGTATCTGGTTGTGTGTGTGCCTGTTTTGAGCCACACCTGTATTACGATCTTTCGTTGTTTATTGTTTTGCCAGTTGCGATACGTATAATAAAAGTATGTATACTGGAACCCTCGCTGCATCTTGGTCCGTACATTATGAAGATCGTGACAGAATGACCCACCAAAAAAGGACCAAGCAGTGGGGTCAGCAGGAGTCCTGGATATGGGAGGAGATCTTGGATGGCAAGGGACCCTGGAGTCAGGCTGGGGAGTATCGCCGTCCCAGGGAGGAGTTGGAAGCAGCGAAGGCAGAGCGGCGCTTCTACGAAGAGAAGTACGGAGCAAGGAAGCCCGAGAGGCAGCCGGGGAGGTTGGTTGAGCCAGGTTGGAGACCTCAGCCAACTCCCCGTGCTTACCGGAGGGAGTATCGCACTGGTAAGGCACCGTGTTATGCGGTGAAACGCACTGTGTCTCCAGTGCGCATTCACAGCCCGGTGCGCGACATGCCAGCTCCCCGCATCTGTCGAGCTATGGGTAGTTTGCAGCCTGGAAGGAGGGTGTTGGCTCAGCGCTCTTGGTCTCCGGTGCACCTCTTCGGACCAGGATATCCTGCGCCGGCTCTGCGCACTGTGTCTCCAGTGCGCGCCCACAGCCCGGTGCGCGACATTCCAGCTCCCCGCATCTGTCAGGCTAGGGTGATCGACCAGCCTGGAAGGAGGGTGCCGGCTCAGCGCTCTAGGTCTCCAGTGCGCCTCCTTGGACCAGGATATCCTGCGCCGGCTCTGCGCACTGTGTCTCCAGTGCGTCTCCACAGCCCAGTATGGCTGTGAAGCAGGGACAGGACGAGTGCCCGGCACGTCCTGTTCCTGCTCCACGCATCAGGCCCCCTGTGCGCATCGAGAACCCGGCACGTCGTGTCCCTGCTCCACGCATCAGGTCCCCTGTGCGCATCGAGAGCCCAGCACGGCCTGACCCTGCTCCACGCATCAGGTCCCCTGTGCGCATCGAGAGCCCGACACGTCCTGTCCCTGCTCCACGCATCAGGTCCCCTGTGTGCATCGAGAGCCCGGCACGGCCTGTTCCTGTTTCACGCATCAGCCCCCATGTGCGCATCCAGAGCCCAGCACGGCCTGTCCCTTCTCAACGCATCAGGTCCCTTGTGCGCAACCAGAGCCCGGCACGGCCTGTCCCTGCTCCACTTACCAGGCCTCTAGGATATCGTCCCAGCCTGGTACGTACTGTGTCTGCCCCACGCACCAGGCCTCTAGGATGTTGTCCCAGCCTGGTACGTACTGTGCCTGCTCCACGCACCAGACCTCTAGGGTGTCGTCCCAGCCTGGTACGTACTGTGCCTGCTCCACGCACCAGGCCTCTAGGGTGTCGTCCCAGCCTGGTACGTACTGTTTCTGCTCCACGCACCAGGCTTCTAGGGTGTCATCCCAGCCTGGTATGTACTGTTCCTGCTCCACGTACCGGGCCTCCAGTGCGACTTCCCGCTACGGCCCGCACCGGAGCCGCCACCGACAAAGGCCCACACGAGTTCCTCCCCACTGATTATTGGTTGCGATCGCAGTCCGCACCTTTGGGGGTAATGTCACGCCCTGGCCATAGAGAGCTCTCTAGATTTCTCTATGGTATGTTGGGTCAGGGCGTGACTTAAGTATTCTAGGGAACTCTATGTTTGTTTTGAGTTGGTTCCCAATTAGAGGCAGCTGGTTGTCGTTGCCTCTAATTGGGAATCATATTTAAGTTGGTTCCCTTTCCCACCTGTTTGTGGGTTATTGAATGAATGTTTGTAGTTGTGTCTGCGTTGAGCCACACCTGCGGTACAGTCTTTTGTCGTTGTTTGTTGTTTTTGCCAGTTGCACTACTTAATAAAAGGATGTATACTGGAACCCTCGCTGCATCTTGGTCCGCTCCTTCCAAAGATCGTGACATCTCTCTACTATTATTCTGACATTTCACATTCTTAAAATAAAGTGGTGATCCTAACTGACCTAAGACAGGTCATTTTGTATGGGATTAAATGTCAGGAATTGTGAAAAACTGAGTTTAAATGTATTTGGCTAAGGTGTATGTACATTTCTGACTGTATACCCCCTCTCCAGTTGTGGAAAAAGTACCCAATTTTCATACTCAAGTGAAAGTCAACCAGTAAAATACTACTAGTAATAATAATAAAAGTAATTTGTTCCACTCGTTTAACATACAGCCATAGGAAACCTAAAAAAGTTACTGATAAACTTTGTCCAAACAAGTCAAACAACGTTTCTAATCAATCCTCAGGTACCCTAATATGTAAATAAACAACATTATTTCAGACGGAGAATAGCCTGTTTAATAGAAAAGAAAAATAACAAAGAGAGCGCACACAGTCACATGCGCAAAAGAGAAGTGTCAGTTCCAACAGCCAATTGTCAAAACTTCTATTTCTTGTTTGTTTTTCAAAAAACAAGCCTGAAACCATGTCTAAAGACTGTTGACATCTAGTGGAAGCTATAGGAACTGCAATCTGGGAGCTAAATCCCTCTAAAGTGAATAGCAATAAAATACTACTAGTAATAATAATAAAAGTAATTTGTTTTAAATGTTAATAAGTATGAAAAGTAAAAGTACAAATCATTTAAAATGTCTCGTATTAAGCAAATTTACAGCTAGACAGGGACACAGTTCAACACTCAGACACAATTTACTAACAAAACATTTGTGTTTAGTCAGTCTGCTAGATCAGAGGCAGTAGGGATGACCAGAGCATTCAAAGTGTAAAGGTTACTTTTGGGTGTCAGGGAAAATGTAAGTAGTAAAAAGTACATTATTATCTTTAGGAATGTAGCGGAGTAAAAGTAAAAATTTTCAAAAATATCAATAGCATAAAGGACAGATACCTCCAAAAACTGCTTAAGTAGTACTTTAAAGTATGTTGACTTAATTTCTTTACACCACTGCCCTCTATCCCCTACCATCTCTGTTTCTGCCTTTCTCTCATTATATTTACCCCCTCTCTCCCCTACCCTCTCTGTTTCTGCCTTTTGTTCTCTCATTATAATTACCCCCTCTCTACCCCTACCCTCTCTGTTTCTGCCTTTCTCTCATTATATTCACCCCCTCTCTACCCCTACCCTCTCTGTTTCTGCCTTTCTCTCATTATATTCACCCCCTCTGTCACCTACCCTCTCTGTTTCTGCCTTTCTCTCATTATATTCACCCCCTCTCTCCCCTACCCTCTCTGTTTCTACCTTTCTCTCATTATATTCACCCCCTCTCTCCCCCTACCATCTCTGTTTCTGCCTTTCTCTCATTATATTCACCCCCTCTCTCCCCTACCCTCTCTGTTTCTACCTTTCTCTCATTATATTCACCCCCTCTCTACCCCTACCATCTCTGTTTCTGCCTTTCTCTCATTATATTCACCCCCTCTCTACCCCTACCATCTCTGTTTCTGCCTTTTGCTCTCTCATTATATGTGAATTGTTTCAGAAAACTAGGCGTATGACACGCGCCAGTACTTCACAGGAGAGGAATTTGATGAAAATGTGTTTTTTAGCAGAAACGCCTTCTGGAACATGTGAACTTTCATGTGCCTTAATACAAACTTGCATGCTATCTGTAAATATGAATAAAAAAATTAAAATTGGAGCCTTGTTGGTGTAGCCACAGAAAAGGTCAGGAACCTTCCCGCTAGCCATGATTGGCTGAGATAATGGATGCAGAGAGATGAGTTCAGATTGATCTGCCATGTAGCATGCTTCTGTCTATAACATGAGCTGCTCAGTATGTGTAGGTATCATGAAGAACTGCACAATTGTTGCAAATGCTCTCCACTTTCTGGAGGACAGGGTTTTGAAATCAGTGGAATGCCCGGTGGAAGCAGAGCATGATAGCTAAGGAGATGTAGAAAATTCTTCAGTTTGATTTCAAATATGCGGATGGAGTCGAGAAGAGAACACACAGAAGGCTGATGTATAAAACACCTGTCTCCGGATGGCATCTTATAACTAAGGGCAACCATGGCATCAGTGACAGAGAGGAAGAAGCGTTCATCCACGTATACGAGTAAGTGAGTCGAGCTAGCTACGTTTTGAGATATTAAATATTTCAAATTTAGTCAGAAAGTTGTTTTCATTGCAATTTAAAGCGTACTGTTAGCTAGCTAGATAACATTAGCTGGCTGGCTGGCTAGCTAGTTTTACATGTATGATTTTATTTGATATAGTGTGTGTTTACCAGAGACTGTAATGTGAAGAACAACATGACCTGCACTAAAGTCAAACTAGGATACAACGTTAAGCCAACGAGGCAGTGTCCAAGTTCTAAAATTCTTTGTTAAAATGCCCTGCTTTAATATCGGCATGCTCACAATTATAACTATTTTCTGTAATTAGCTTGCCATTAACTTGTAAATATTATCATGTTGTGAGTTTATTTTCCTGTTATAATGAATATAAATTAGTCAGCTATATGATACGGTAAATATTTTAACTGAATAGCCAAATAACTTAAAGTTAGCTAGCTAGCTAACAGCCTAGAAACTAACCTAAACATTGTTTATAATGATGGTTTGCTTGCTTCTTAGGGATCAGTAGAAGGCTAGCGGGACACCTACGACAACATGAGGGTGAAATGCAGAGGGCCAAATTCAAATGACAAAAATAGTAATATTAAACATTCATGAAAATATACAGTGGGGCAAAAAAGTATTTAGTCAGCCACCAATTGTGCAAGTTCTCTCACTTAAAAAGATGAGAGAGGCCTGTAATTTTCATCATAGGTACACTTCAACTATGACAGACAAAATGAGGAAAAAAAATCCAGAAAATCACATTGTAGGATTTTTAATGAATTTATTTGCAAATTATGGTGGAAAATAAGTATTTGGTCACATACAAACAAGCAAGATTTCTGGCTCTCACAGACCTGTAACTTCTTCTTTAAGAGGCTCCTCTGTCCTCCACTCGTTACCTGTATTAATGGCACCTGTTTGAACTTGTTATCAGTATAAAAGACACCTGTCCACAACCTCAAACAGTCACACTCCAAACTCCACTATGGCCAAGACCAAAGAGCTGTCAAAGGACACCAGAAACAAAATTGTAGACCTGCACCAGGTTGGGAAGACTGAATCTGCAATAGGTAAGCAGCTTGGTTTGAAGAAATCAACTGTGGGAGCAATTATTAGGAAATGGAAGACATACAAGACCACTGATAATCTTCCTCGATCTGGGGCTCCACGCAAGATCTCACCCGTGGGGTCAAAATGATCACAAGAACGGTGAGCAAAAATCCCAGAACCACACGGGGGACCTAGTGAATGACCTGCAGAGAGCTGGGACCAAAGTAACAAAGCCTACCATCAGTAACACACCACGCCGCCAGGGACTCAAATCCTGCAGTGCCAGACGTGTCCCCCTGCTTAAGCCAGTACATGTTCAGGCCCGTCTGAAGTTTGCTAGAGAGCATTTGGATGATCCAGATGAGGATTGGGAGAATGTCATATGGTCAGATGAAACCAAAATAGAACTTTTTGGTAAAAACTCAACTCGTCGTGTTTGGAGGACAAAGAATGCTGAGTTGCATCCAAAGAACACCATACCTACTGTGAAGCATGGGGGTGGAAACATCATGCTTTGGGGATGTTTTTCTGCAAAGGGACCAGGACGACTGATCCATGTAAAGGAAAGAATGAATGGGGCCATGTATTGTGAGATTTTGAGTGAAAACCTCCTTCCATCAGCAAGGGCATTGAAGATGAAACGTGGCTGGGTCTTTTAGCATGACAATGATCCCAAACACACCGCCCGGGCAACGAAGGAGTGGCTTCGTAAGAAGCATTTCAAGGTCCTGGAGTGGCCTAGCCAGTCTCCAGATCTCAACCCCATAGAAAATCTTTGGAGGAGTTGAAAGTCCGTGTTGCCCAGCGACAGCCCCAAAACATCACTGCTCTAGAGGAGATTTGCATGGAGGAATGGGCCAAAATACCAGCAACAGTGTGTGAAAACCTTGTGAAGACTTACAGAAAACGTTTGACCTCTGTCATTGCCAACAAAGGGTATATAACAAAGTATTGAGATAAACTTTTGTTATTGACCAAATACTTATTTTCCACCATAATTTGCAAATAAATAAATTAAAAATCCTACAATGTGATTTTCTGGATTTTTTTTCCTCATTTTGTCTGTCATAGTTGAAGTGTACCTATGATGAAAATTACAGGCCTCTCTCATCTTTTTAAGTTGGAGAACTTGCACAATTGGTGGCTGACTAAATACTTTTTTGCCCCACTGTAAGTGTTGTACACCATTCTTTAGCTTAGAATTTTGGTAATCGAACCGCATTGTCCGATTTACAATAGGCTTTACGGCAAAAGCATAGCATTTTATTATCTGAGGACAGCACCCCGCATACTTCCTGCATATAAATATATTTCAAACCAGCACAGGCATTACAAAATCAAATATAGCAATAAAATAAACCACTTAGCTTTGAAGATCTTCCTCTGGTTGCAATCCCACAGGTCCCAGGAACACAAAGAATGGTCGTTTTGTTCGATAAAGTCCCTCTTTATATCCCCAAAACTATGTTTGGTTGGCGCGTTTTTGTTCAGTAATCCACCCGTTCCACTCGTTTAACATACAGCCATAGGAAACCTAAAAAAGTTACCGATAAACTTTGTCCAAACAAGTCAAACAACATTTCTAATCCATCCTCAGGTACCCTAATATGTAAATAAACAACATTATTTCAGACGGAGAATAGTCTGTTTAATAGAAAAGAAAAATAACAAAGAGCGCGCACACAGTCACACGCGCAAAAGAGAAGTGTCAGTTCCAACAGCCAATTGTCAAAACCTCTATTTCTTGTTTGTTTTTCAAAAAAACAAGCCTGAAACCATGTCTAAAGACTGTTGACATCTAGCTGAAGCTATAGGAACTGCAATCTGGGAGCTAAATCTCTCTAAAGTGAATAGCAGTAAAATACTACTAGTAATAATAATAAAAGTAATTTGTTTTAAATGTTAATAAGTATGAAAAGTAAAAGTACAAATCATTTAAAATGTCTCGTATTAAGCAAATTTACAGCTAGACAGGGGCACAGTTCAACATCAAAGAAACCCATTTTCCGGATAGGTTTTCCTCTGGTTTTCGCCTGCCATATCAGTTATGTTATACCCACAGACATTATTTTAACAGTTTTAAAAACTGAAGACTGTTTTCTATCCAATACTACCTATTATATGCACATATATCCTAGCTTCTAGGCCTGAGTAACAGGCAGTTTACTTTGGGCACGTCAGGCTATCCGTACTTCCGAACACTGCCCCCTAGCCCTAAAAGGCTAGATTGACATATACTAAATTCATTTAAAAGGATGGGTTTATTGGTGTTAAAATACACCTGTTATGCTATTTGGTACCACCAGTCTACTGATGTCATGCAACCTATCGTTTTTCAAATCATACTTTTTCATAACGACAATGACAAGTTTAATGTCGGACGACAATATAATGTTCATGATGTCACTGCGACAACTGTCTACAGACATGTCAACATACGTAAAATAAACTAGCCCTTAGTCTTGAAATATTTAGTTGTTTGGTACACCACCATAATCACTCTGTTTAGTACATGGCCATACATGTGAATCCTTAAAGAGATGGGTGGGGCTAAGGCTTAAGAGGGTGTGAACAATGTTGAATGGGTGTAGACAAAGAAGAGCTCTCCAGTAGGTGTACCAAAACATTCAAGGGTCATTTTCTCAAAAGTGTGATTAAAAGTTTATACATTTTCAAAGCAGAATTATTGTTCCTCGACTGTAGTGTATGATATACAATTGTGTTTCTCAGAGTTTTTACTTTAATCCAATGCAAAAAATAACTATTTCAAATTTTGCTACATAAGACCAGATCGAGCCGGTCGGTCACATATTTACTGGTATCTCTAACCTGAAACCAACATGTGTGTTGAGCCCATGTTCAGATCTTCCCTCTGTTCAACATGTCTCATAAGGATAGAGCCCTCTGTCTCTTTCAATTACTGTTAGCATTAACGCTAGCTTTAGCAGTCTCTCTACATTAGTCAAGCTGCTGACTGCTGCCAGCTATGAATGAGTCAGACAGCAATAAACGATGTGCAGATAGCAGCTATCACTCACCTTGCTCATGTCTGAGGGTTTCCACTGGTGGGAAAATATGAGGATTTGCCGGAACTGCGGATTACATTTTTTTCCTTTTTTAATTCAGCAGTATAAAGACCAAGGAAGCCTTCTTCTTCTACACTTGCAACCCCTCTCTCCCCCTACAATCATCAATGGCAATTGTCCATCGCTTGAAGCTGCCTTCACCATCCCTTTGTTACAAACACTTTTGATTGCTAATGAACACAGATCCAGGTGTGATGCCTGCATAACCTCCTTAAACCGCAGTTCAGAAAGAAAACGCCACCTAGAAATATGTCTAACCATTTATGATGCAATTGGTAATGCAACTCTTGGAAACGTAGGCTCTGCTCCTTCAGGGTAGCTCAAGGCCCAAGCAAAGCATCAATATAAAATAGTCTACAGGCAGTGAGAGCTGTAAGCTATACCAATCCCCCAAACAGCAGAACCTTACGCCAGCCAACTATGTGTAACTATGCCAGAGCGCCATTTAGATATTATCAAATAGACCCGCTAAAGTATACCTACCATCGCAAGACTGAATAATATCTGCAAATGTTAATTATTGCCACGGATTCCCCCGGTACTGCTGCTCCACCAGTCACTGAACTGTCTCATTAAGCACACCTAGTTCCAATTCCCCTGATTAGTAATTGTATATATGTGCCCTCTGTTCAACATTGTCTGGTTGGTTATTGTTCCCATGTCCGGTCTGTGAGTACCTGTGCTTTGTTATTTCGGCTTTCGTGCTGCGTGTATTGTGCACTTGTCATTACGAGTCTCATCCCATGCATTGTTGTGCGTTTGCTATTACAGGTCTCACCCCATGTAGTGCATTGCGGGTCCCGTCCCCTGTATTTATTAGAGGTTTAACCTCGCTCTTATGTTTGGATCACATCCCTGTGTTTTTGTATACGTGTATGCTTTGGGCTTCGTCCCCGTGCCTTTTCATGGCTTGTTGTATATTTTGGGTGGAGTATTAAACCCCCATATTACAAATTGCTGCGCCTGTCTCTGATCCTTATACAACGTGACAATTATATGTGCCAGAATGGCGCCTGAGGGGATGGCTGCAGTTTTGCCGGCTTCTAATTTCCTACTACACTGGCTCTTATTCTCTTTGGATGTGGCAGGAATTGCAAACAATTACGGACAACAAATGGAATCCCTGCCTCAAGTGGCCCAGTGACACCAGCCTACAAGACGAGCTAAATTACTTATATGTGTGCTTTGAGTCATGCAACACTGAAGCATGCATGAGAGCATTAACTAGCTCGACGTGAACGACATACTGCTTTCCCGGGAACAAGCCCAAATCCCTGTCATTTGTGTGAAGAGACGACGGAGAAAAAGAGGATGGAGGTTGGGCTGCCTTCTGAGAATTCGTAGGCGATCGGATAAACCCCTCCTGCCTTCCATTCTTCTAGCTAACGTGCAATCATTGCAAAAATAAAATCGACCACCTACGAGGAAGATTAAACTACCAATGGAACATTAAAAACTGTAATATCTTATGCTTCACGGAGTTGTGGCTGAACGGCAGGATAGAACAGCTGTGTCTGGTAAGACAAGGGGTGGCGGACTATGCATATATATATAAACAACAGTTGGTGCACGATATCTACGGAAGTCTCAAGGTTTTGCTCGCCTGAGGTAGAGTATCTCATGATAAGCAGAATTCCACACTATCTACTTAGAGAGTTGTCATCTGTATGTTTACTTACCACCACAGACCGATGCTGGCACTACGGCCGCACTCAATGAGCTGTATTCCACCTTAAGCAAACAGGAAAATGCTCATCCAGAGGCAGCACTTCCTAGTGGCCGGGGACTTTAACTTCTTAGGGAGCGACTCCCGAGGTGACGGTTTTGGAAAGTCTGGCGTGCCCAAAGTAAAATGCCTCCCACTCAGGCCCAGAAAATAGGATATGCACATTATTATTACTATTGGATAGGAAACACTCTGAAGTTTCTAAAAGTGTTAACATAATGTCTGTGAGTATAACAGAACGGATATAGCAGGCGAAAACCCGAGGAATTTCTGTCCTGGAAAAAGTGTTTTTGACACATTGCCTCATTTTGAACCCCTCCCTTTTGAAAACAGCCATTTCTGGGAGTAAGATTGCAGTACCTATTGCTTCCACTGGATGTCAACAGTCTCTAGACAGTGTTTGGTGATGTTTAGGTGCTCTGGATGGTAATAGAAGAAGAATTTCGAACTAGTCATCGGATGTAAACAGAAGAGGAAGCGCGTTCACGGGCTCACGCGCGCTGTGGTTTTTTCCTTTCCTATCGTCCAGTTTATAATCCGGTTTAAATAATATAGTAAATATACATAAAACTGTTCCTAAGGATACATTATCAATGATGTTTGATTGTTCTTGCTGTGAAATGTGTTTTGTGTGAACCGCGATGGTTTATGAATTTATGCTAATAGCAAATATTGGAGGTGCTACCCTCAAACAATCAAATGTAGTGCTTTCGCCGTAAAGCCTTTTTGAAATCTGACAACGCTGTGATATTGCCAAGAAGCAGAGTTTTTGATGACTATGCAACACTTGTATATTGATGAATGTTTAATAATTCAACTTTTGGATTTTGAATTTGGCGCCTTACATTTCACCGGGTAGTGTCGGGTAGACTACCTTTAATCAACACACAGAGACACGTACAAAGCTCTCCCTCGCCCTCCATTTGGCAAATTTGACAATAATTGCATACACACAAAAATTAAAGCAGGAAGCACCAGTGACTCGGTCAATAAAAATGTGGTCAGATGAAGCAGATGCTAAGCTACAGGACTGTTTTGCTGTCACAGACTGGAATATGTTACGGGATTCTTCCTATGGCATTGAGGAGTACACCACATTAGTCATTGGCTTCATCAAAAAGTGCATCAATGATGTCGTCCCCACAGTGACTGTACGTACTTACCTCAACCAGAAGCCATGGATTACAGGCAACATCCGCATTGAGCTAAAGGCTAGAGCTGCCGCTTTCAAGGAGCGGGAATCTAACCCGGAAGCATATAAGAAATCCTGCTATGTCCTCCGACGAACCATCAAACAGGCAAAGTGTCAATACAGGACTAAGATCGAATCACACTACACTGGGTCCGACGCTTGTCAGATGTGGCAGGGCTTGAAAACCATTACAGTCTACAAAGGGAAGCACAGCCGAGATCTGCCCAGTAACACAAGTCTACCAGACGAAATAAACTACTTCTATGCTCGCTTCAAGGCAAAAAAACACTGAAACATGTTCCGGACGACTGTGTGATCACGCTCTCCGCAGCTGATGTGAGTAAGACCTTTCTTGTTAGGGAGTGGCAGCTGAGGGGTCGGTTTTGGAGAGTCTGGCGTGCCTAAAGTAAAATGCTTGCCACTCAGGCTCAGAAGATAGGATATGCACATAATTAGTACTATTGGATAGGAAACACTCTGAGGTTTCGAAAAGTGTTAACATTTCGTCTGTGAGTGTAATAGAACTCATTTGGCAGGCAAAAATCAGAGAATTTTCCATCCGGAAATGTCATTCTGGTGGCTTATGGCTCACTTAGAGAGACTGCCTATTGAAAAGTGTTTATACCAGGACACTGAATGTAGTACCTATTGCTTCCACTGGATGTCAGCAGTGTATAGGTAAAGTTTAAAGGCAATCGGAACCATTGTGTTCAATCGGCAGAGGTTTTAGTCAGGGGAGCTATTTTTCAGTTGCACGTTTTTGGGCGCACGTTTGGCTGAGCAGTCCACTTTATTTGACTTATATAACGTTTAGGTGACCATCCAAGTGAAAGATTATCACTTTTATTCATAAAAGATAAGCTAAGGATGCATTTTAATTGGTTTTTGTTTTGTTGAGGGAAAGTTTATAGGTTTAAATGAACGCGTTCTCTTCACATTGGATTTTCTGAACACAAGGTGCCAACCAAACGGAGATTTAAACATGCATCAATATACAAGTGTCCAAGAACAATCAAACATAATTTTAAATGTATCCTTAGGAACACTTCTATGTATAAATAGTATAATATTTCAACCGGAATATAAACTGGGCGATAAGAAAGGAAAAAAACCAAAGAACGCGCCAGCCGAGAGCGCGCAATTACTTCTGTTGACATCTGTGTGGACACTTCCTTATTTGTCTTCTTCTCTGCTCTAAAAGCATCTAAAAAGAATCAGAACACTTTCTCGAGACTGTTGACATCCAGAGTAAGCAATAGGTACTGCATTCATATGCCTTTATATGGGCATTTTCATAAGGGAGGGGTTCTAAATGAGGCAATGTGTCAAAACCACTTTTTCCAGGACAGAAATTCCTCGGGTTTTTGCCTGCCATATCCGTTCTGTTATACTCACAGACAAAATGTTAACACTTTTAGAAAATTGAGTGTTTCTTATCCAATGGTGCTAAATATGTGCATATACTATTTTCTGGGCCTGAATGGGAGGCATTTTACTTTGGGCACGCCAGGCTCTCCAAAACGGTCTCCTGGTGCGCTGCTCCCAAATAAGTTAAGCAGACCACCATAGTCCCTGTGCCCAAGAACACGAAGGCAACCTGCCTAAATGACTACAGACCCGTAGCACTCACGTCCGTAACCATGAAGTGCTTTGAAAGGCTGGTAATGGCTCACATCAACACCATTATCCCAGAAACCCTAGACCCACTCCAATTTGCATTCCGCCCAAACAGATAATGCAATCTCTATTGCACTCCACACTGCCATTTCCCACCTGGACAAAGGGAACACCTATGTGAGAATGCTATTCATTGACAACAGCTCAGTGTTCAACACCATAGCACCCTCAAAGCTCACCACTAAGCTAAGGATCCTGGGACTAAACACCTCCCTCTGCAACTGGATCTTGGACTTCCTGACGGGCCTCCTCCAGGTGGTAAGGGTAGGCAACAACACATCTGCCATGCTGATCCTCAACACAGGGGTCACTCAGGGGTGCTTGCTTAGTCCCCTTGTGTACTCCCTCTTCACATATGAATGCGTGGCCAAGCATGACTCCAACACCTTCATTAAGTTTGCCGACGACACACCGGTGGTAGGCCTGATCACCGACAATTATGAGACAGCCTGTAGTGAGTCGTTCAGAGACCTGGCAGTGAGGTACCAGAATATGACAGAGGCGCTGATTGTGGTACTACAGGAAGAGGAGGGCCGGGTACGGCGCCATTCACATCGGCGGGGCTGTAGTGGAGCAGGTCGAGAGCCTCAAGTTCCGTGGTGTCCACATCACCAACAAACTGTCATGGTCCAAACACACTAAGACAGTCCTGTAGAGGGCACAACAATGCCTATACCGCATTAGGAGACTGAAAAGATTTGGCATGTGTCCTAAGATCCACAAAAAGTTATACAGCTGCACCATCGAGAGCATCCTGACTGGTTGCATCACCACCTGGTATGGCAACGTCTCAGCATCCGACCACAAGGTATCCTTGCTTGAGGCAAGATGAGCTTCATCTTGGCACATGTGAACTATCTGCCCATCTTGCCATCGTAGCAGTGTGAACCCAGCCGCCGGACATATCGCCTGGTTCTCTTGCTGAACTATTTGAGTAGGTTGATCATCTGTGGGTGTACATGAAATATCTACAATCTAACAATGAACCTAATATACACCTAGCCAACCACGTGTAGCTAATATGCAATGGATTTTATTACAATAATGCTATTGACTGTGGGCTGAACATCGACATATATAAGGCATGGAAAGGCCGTTGAATCAGCACCGATGCCAAATGAATGGGCTGCGTATATCTCAGGAGATAGCCAGTAGCGTTGGCAGAGGAGATGGAGCAGTGATGAAAAACAGTATCTCGTCATTGGTTTGCCAACATCAGTGATGAATAATGGATCGCCCGGCATGGCCAGTGGTCGCTATTGCACGTAGTGTAACATGGAAGAGAGGTGATAAACCAGTGTTAGTTTGAGCAGTGATACCTGGCGTACAATTACCCTTCCTATTAGTTTAGAAGGCTTTTCCAAAGAGGTGAACATGGGAGTGTCCATAATTAAATCTGAAAATCGTGAGATCATGCAATGATTAAAGAGAAATTACTACAAAGTATACTCCCCACCAGTAACAACCGTAGAAAGCCATGAAACGACTGTATTTAATAAAATGTAATTGTACGAGCCAAAATACCCTTTCCTTAACATTAATCAGTTTTTTCCATAGTGAGGGTGATAGGTCATCTTTGTCTTTGCCTGAAGGTTGCCCATTCAGACAGAAAGAGCTGTCATCTTAGTGTATGATGATATTCTACCAATGCAACATAGCTTATTGACCACACGGACTGACAGAATCATGATCATATTGTAATATTGCAAGAACTCATGTATGTTTCTCAATTAGTAAATTGTAACATGGTAGCAGCAGAGGACCAGTGTGAAGATTCAGAACTGGGCGCCAATAGCTCAGAGCAAGCCCTCAACGCTGACAAGGCACCAGAGCCATGATGACTTCCAGTATCTTGTCATTGGTTGCACTGGAAGAGCTTAATGTAAACCCAACACCGTTGCCTTAACGTGAACTCACACTTGTGCTACTGAGAGAGATACTCTTTGATATGCATGTAGGCAGTGGACAGTAGGCAGACAGATGTGTTCTTGAGCAGACTGCACGCTGAAGGGTCTGACACCCAATATGGACTGAATCCCTGCTAACAGGCAGCATGATAAGGCTGCATTTGCCTGACTGAAATTGGAATAGAAAAGGCATACGTGGTTATATAACAGCAGACACTGTACAGAGACAAGACCAGACAGTAGACCGATGCAAAGTGCTACAGCTCAGCCATGACATACCATTTCATAGCTTAAAACATACAGTGTTGCTAAAAAACATCTCAACTAAATGTTAGCTACGTAACCACCTTACCTTACTTAGCCTGATGTCCTACTGAAATTAATCAGCAGTAACTGTGCCGTTTAAGGTGAGGTGAAGGTTTTAATGAGCATGGTCTTATTTCCATTACAGCATATTGAATGACAGTCATTCATATTCCATTCATCTCGTACAATGTAACATCGATAGGTTTAGGCTGCTACATGATACTTTAATTTTCCCGGTACCCATCATGAGGTTGCTACAACCTAGCCTTTGAATGAAATGTTTACAACATGCTGGAGGTGCACAGGTCAGGATCATTTTGAGTAATCGAGGTGACAGACAGTGACACATTCAATACCGCATTGAACACTTTTGCCTGCATCTAGCTGATCTAGGGTGCAATCTTTAGTCCATTAGTTGCAAATCATCAAGAGATGCAAATGTCAGTTTCTATTGGACAAATTCAGGTGTGTTTATCCCCGCTTCGATACGTTTTTCTTCCGTTTAAGAAATGTTTTCCAACAGAATCAGCGGAATGAATACACCCCTGATCACACGCAAACACAGTTCACTTTCATAGCAGCCACCACATAAAACAGCATGATCACTTAGATCATTGTATATATTGTTCCTTCTCACAACTATCTATGCACTCTCCTCCTCTCACCTTTTCCCTTTGCTTGTGGATTTGGATTTCAGTGCTCAACACATCAGCTGTCTGTGACTTTAAAGCCAAACCTTCATTTCATGACCGCTAACCCCTATACACAGCCTACATTGTTGTCACCATAATAACATCATAGTCAACATAGCTACTAGAGCTAATGGGTTAGTAAACCCACTACAATCATTCAGTACAGTGTACAGTCAGAGAGCAGTTTTAGCAGTTACAATGGTGTGCCTTGGTGGCAATAAATGTATTAAACCAAAAGCTTACCTTGACTTCGAAGAGTTCCAGTGTTGAATAGTCATAGCCAACTAGCTAACATATAATCCTTATCTGTTTGAGCTGGATGTTTGAGTAGGCTAAACCAGCTAGCTGTTTTTTCTAGCTAAGTGAAAGTGAAAGTAAAAGAAAAATACAACCAAATCTCTCTCTTGTTCAGAACTGTTCAACTATTGCATCCTGTTTCCATTGATCATCCTTGAGATGTTTCTACAACTTTATTTGAGTACACCTTTGGTAAATTCTATTGATTGGACATGATTTGGAAAGGCAAACACCTGTCTATATACGATCCCTTAAAAACCAAGCCATGAGGTCAAAGCAATTGTCCGTAGAGTTCCACGACGGGATTGTGTCGAGATACAGAACTGAGGAAGGTTACCAAAAAATGTCTGCAGCATTGAAGGTCCCCAAGAACACAGTGGCCTCCATCATTCTAAAATGGAAGAAGTTTGGAGCCACCAAGACTCTTCCTAGAGCTGGCTGCCCGGCCAAAGGGAGCTGACCAAGAACCCGATAGCCACTCTGACAGACCTCCAGCTCTCCACTGTTCTAGAAGGACAACCATCTCTGCAGCAATTCAACAATCAGGCCTTTATGGTAGAGTGGCCAGACAAAAGCCACTCCTCAGTAAAAGGCACATCACAGCCATCTTGGAATTTTCCAAAAGGCACCTAAAGGACTCTCAGACCAGGAGAAACTAAATTCTCTGGTCTGATGAAACCAATATTTAACTTTTGGGCCTGAATACCAAGCGTCACTTCTCGAGAAAACCTGACACCATCCCTACAGTGAAGCATGATGGTGGTAGCATCAACCTGTGGGGAAGTTTTCAAGGGGTCTGTATACAGAGCCGAACCAGGGCGTGCTCCTCCTTCATATTGGCAGTCATGGCATTATGCGTACTGTGTGTAGAAAATGAAGCGAAGAATATCAGCTAACACCTGAATGTGTCAGCATTCACCAAAACATTACGAGTTGCGTCCTAAAACACATACTTTAACTATTATGTAAGACATGAAAATATCAAAATGCAACAGAAAATGAATTAATAACAGTACTAATACACAATGACTAAAATGAAGGGATCGCTACAATACAATAGCATGTGACAGAATAGGAACAGTCACCTGAATAATACTACTAGAATGGAAGATGGACTGACAGGGAGGTTAATCTACGTAAAACGCATGACACATGATTACAACATGAGCCTAAACCTACTGCTGAAAATAAGAATGAAGTAAATATAAATAAGTTGACTGAATTTATACCGTAAAATGTATGCTGATAGTTTGACTCATGCAACAGTATGCAATAATGAACTAGCAGATACTCTGATTTGCTCAAAGCAGAAAGCCAGCCAAAGTGTAGCCATACAAGCGCACTGATCCAGACCAGTCTGCAAATTAAGTTGAAAGTGTTCTATCAAATCAAATTGTATTTGTCACGAATACAACAGGTGTAGACCTTACCGTGAAATGCAGTTCAATAAATAGTTAAGAAAATATTTACTAAATAAACTAAAGTAAAAAAATATATAATCTTTCAAAAACGAACATAAGAAACGTACATAACAATAACGAGGCTATAAACAGGGGGTGTTACCTAGTCAATGTGCGAGGGTACAAGTTAGTTGAGGTAATTTGTAAAGCACAGTTGGTTAGGAGCCCAAAAAATGGCAGCCATCCCATCCGCCTACATTATTCTTAACATTTAGTTCCAGATGAAGTGAGGACTGGTGTCCATACGTTTAAAAGGGCAAATTTCAACATGGAGGTGACGATCCCCATGCTGGAAGGATGAATTTTGACTACACCAGCCAGAATACAGCACGAGCTGAGTATGGCAACTTGGTGTGAACTTTGAACTATTATTCACCAAAAAAATGATACATCCTAGGCGTCGAGTTATCAGCAGCAGCTGTAAACGTACGTGGCCTAGGAAAGGACAGACAATCTCTGAAGAACGTTAGGGTACTTAAACGTATCCGCTCTACAACACTACGACCAGAAAGATTCTTCGAAAGACAATGTCAATATCTGCTGGGTAAACCAGTCTTCCATCTTCGACCCATCTATTAAAGCACAGCTCAGAGTAAATATAGATATTTGCATTTTCTTTTTCCAAATGGGCGGTAATTAGAATGCATAAGATTCTGTATTTACGGTAGCATAGCTTCTCAAGGTCCGATAGACCCAATCCCTTTGTCCCTCAGTCTTCCAGCTCTTTCATTCAAACTCACCCCTTTCCTTTGTGTAACCAGCTGTCATATTGGCTTAGCCCACTAGGGTTTTTTCATGACATGATTAGTAATCAATGTGTGATCTATCCTATGTAATTATGTGTGATCATTTAGGTATTTAGTAAATAAATAATTAAGCCAATTGTTGTATTGCTGATTCAACTTGTTAGCCAGGGTTCGTGCAGATAACCAATAATTTTACAACCTTCACATGAGACTGAATAAGGTGACGATTAATATTTGACTGCTACTGATACAAAATATCTTCAGATCTTTAAGAGTTTATTTGGAAGACAGCAGCTCTATAAACACTCTTGCCCCAGGTTATTAACGAGTTAAATGTTGCATGGTTTAATTCAATCACGTAATCAATCAAATGTTAGGTAATCGATTTGATAAAATAGCCTGTCATATAAATAAATCAGTCAGAGAAACGACAACTGTATGAGTAGGAACATGTTATTCTGCCCTTTCTTCTGCCCAGCATACTTTACATTGTGCTGTTCAACTAGTTGATTATTTTCCCGTTGACCATTCAGGAAGTACAAGTGACAGCTCGTAAGCAGCATGTTGAGATGTACCTGCCAGCAGACAAGCTTGGTTACACATCAGGGGCGGAGCTATTCTACCTATTCAAAGACCTGCGGTCACAACTGCTTACAGGTACACCCAACAGTGAATGCTTGTCATTCACAAACAGACACAGAATACATATTCATAAACAACTTCAAAGGGGTTCATTTCCCTATTTATTTTAGTTGTGACTTTTGTGTGTGTGTGTTCCCTCAGTCGGCGTAACCCCATGGGTCTGATGGTTGCACTTGATGACAACAACAGAGCAGCAAGAGAGCTATTCTGGGATGACGGAGACTCTGGAGGTATTTCAACAAAGTCAGGTGGAGTTAGTCAGTGCGTACGTGTGTGTGTTTGTGTACATACATGTTTTTGTGTATGTCTACCGGCATCCTGTTATGCCATAGAGAATCATATCATCTACTTTGTCTCTTTAATCTCACCCAGAGAATCTGTTAACATGGGAAGTCGTAAAATCGATCAGTGTTAGCCCATTCACACTGCTCAGTTTGGAGGTAAGGGAAGACCCCCATGAAATGGACAAAAATGAATGGCAACATATTGCCATTGGAACAAACATACACACAATGGAAAAGAGTGCCCAAATGTACGGCAGTTCAATCATTTCTTATGGCAAACGGCATATGGCAAATGCCAAATGTAATAACTCAAAATTACTATAGGTGGCGAATGCGTTCCAACGGGGCAAATCATATTGCATATGTACATGAAGACAAGACCCAAGGGTCAAATTTGGACATTTAAAAAAAATATATCAAAATACCTACGCCCCTTAAAAAAGTGCTTTCTGGGCCGTTTTTCGCGATTCTAACGATTTTTTTGATAATAACACGTATATAAGATGTGTATAAACATACCCTTGTCTAATTTTATTAATATAGTTTTATTAAAAAAATTGTCCATAAGGCCTATGTTTTGTCCATTTGCAATATGTTACCATAGGAAGTCAAAAGTCAATGTCCAAATGAAATATGTTTTGTCCATTTGCAAAATGTTACCATAGGAAGTCAAAAGTCATGATGTTATGTCCATTTACATATATCGTCATAGGAAGTCGGCTTCCGAACCCAAAAGTCAGTGAGCAATGTCCAAATGGCATTTAAACTGACAAAATTATATATATCACTATGTTAAGCCCTCAATCATCCTATAGGGTCTATTTTTTGAAAAACGTCCAAAATGACCAGGGGTGCCTACATTGGGATGGCCACAGGTGGAGGTGCTCCCTAACCAGCCAGGGATACCTTGCACCCTCCTAAAGACATTAATATTTAAAATATGCTCACGGTTACCCATTTCCATTACCAGGTACACGGTTGTCAATTTGCTATGTCTTACAATGGGCATTTACCCTCACCAATTTGACAGGCTCCGAAATACTGCAGAAATGCCAAATTGACTGGCCCATTGAACTCGGGATGGCCGGGAAGTGATCATGGTTCCTCTCCATCGCTCGTTGGTGTTGATTTCAACATGTCAAATTCGTGACGTTAAAAGCCCATTGAAACATATTGCAAATGTACAGTGAAACATATTGCAAATGTACAGTACATTTACCAGGTCCATATTTTCAAAAGGGTTTTAAATTACTTTAGGGGGCTGCTCCTGGTCCAGGATCTTTATGGGAGTATCCCACTATGGCCCTAAGTCAGTGGGAGAAGCCCCTGCTCATTTATGGAGTTCTTTCAATTTTAAAAAAGTTGAAAGGCTGAGTGAATCATCTCCTGAGATGATGTTAATGCCACCTTCCCTGAAAGCTTATTTTGTCAAAAATGCATTTAGGGGGATGCAGTGCCTCCAGGATCCGTATGGGAGCATCCCACTATGGCCCTAAGTCAGTCCACACTTTCCTCCATTGCTTTGAATGGCTGTGCAACTGGTATTTTTTTCCGGGTTACCAGGTCAATTTTTTCTAAATGGTGTTAAATGACTTTAGGGGGCTGCTCCTGGTCCATCATCCGTATGTGAGCATCCCACTATGGCCCTAAGTCAGTGGGAGAAGCCCCTGCTGATTTATGGAGGTTTTCAAAAAAAAGTCCACACTCTCTTCCATTGCTTTGTACAGTACATTTGCAATATGTTTCACTGTACATTTGCAATATGTTTCAATGGGCTTTAACATCACAAATATGACAAGCTCTAAAATCCTGCAGGAATGGCCAATTGACTGCCCGTTGATCTCAGGATGGCCAGGATTGATAGTGGTACCTCTCCATCGCTGATTGGTGTTGATTTCAGCGTGTCATATTCGTGATGTTAAAAGCCCATTGAAACATATTGCAAATGTACAGTACATTTTCAATATGTTTCAATGGGCTTTTAAGATCACGAATATGACAAGCTCTAAAATACTGTAGAAATGCCCAATTGACGGCCCGTTGGTCTCAGGATGGCCAGGATTGATAGTGGTGAGTAAACACTATCCTCCATTGCTTTGAATGGCCGTGCAACTGGTGTTTTTTTTCCCCCGGGTTACCAGGTCCATATTTTCAAAAGGGTTTTAAAAGACTTTAGGGGGTTGATCCTGGTCCAGGATCTTTATGGGAGTATCCCACTATGGCCCTAAGTCAGTGGGAGAAGCCCCTGCTCATTTATGGAGTTCTTTCAATTTTAAAAAAAGTTGAAAGGCTGAGTGAATCATCTCCTGAGATGATGTTAATGCCACCTTCCCGGAAAGCTTATTTTGTCAAAAATGACTTTAGGGGGCTGCTCCTCGTCCAGGATCTTTATGGGAATATCCCACTATGGCCCTAAGTCAGTGGGAGAAGCCCCTGCTCATTTATGGAGTTCTTTCAATTTTAAAAAAGTTGAAAGGCTGAGTGAATCATCTCCTGAGATGATGTTAATGCCACCTTCCCTGAAAGCTTATTTTGTCAAAAATGCATTTAGGGGGGTGCAGTGCCTCCAGGATCCGTATGGGAGCATCCCACTATGGCCCTAAGTCAGTGGGAGAAGCCCCTGCTCATTTATGGAGTTCTTTCAATTTTAAAAAGTTGAAAGGCTGAGTGAATCATCTCCTGAGATGATGTTAATGCCACCTTCCTGAAAGCTTATTTTGTCAAAAATGCATTTAGGGGGGTGCAGTGCCTCCAGGATCCGTATGGGAGCATCCCACTATGGCCCTAAGTCAGTCCACACTTTCCTCCATTGCTTTGAATGGCTGTGCAACTGGTATTTTTTTCCGGGTTACCAGGTCCATTTTTTCTAAATGGTGTTAAATGACTTTAGGGGGCTGCTCCTGGTCCATCATCCGTATGTGAGCATCCCACTATGGCCCTAAGTCAGTGGGAGAAGCCCCTGCTGATTTATGGAGGTTTTCAAAAAAAAGTCCACACTCTCTTCCATTGCTTTGTACAGTACATTTGCAATATGTTTCACTGTACATTTGCAATATGTTTCAATGGGCTTTTAACATCACGAATATGACAAGCTCTAAAATCCTGCAGGAATGGCCAATTGACTGCCCGTTGATCTCAGGATGGCCAGGATTGATAGTGGTACCTCTCCATCGCTGATTGGTGTTGATTTCAGCGTGTCATATTCGTGATGTTAAAAGCCCATTGAAACATATTGCAAATGTACAGTACATTTTCAATATGTTTCAATGGGCTTTTAAGATCACGAATATGACAAGCTCTAAAATACTGTAGAAATGCCCAATTGACGGTCTGCTGGTCTCAGGATGGCCAGGATTGATAGTGGTGAGTAAACACTATCCTCCATTGCTTTGAATGGCCGTGCAACTGGTGTTTTTTTTCCCCCGGGTTACCAGGTCCATATTTTCAAAAGGGTTTTAAAAGACTTTAGGGGGTTGATCCTGGTCCAGGATCTTTATGGGAGTATCCCACTATGGCCCTAAGTCAGTGGGAGAAGCCCCTGCTCATTTATGGAGTTCTTTCAATTTTAAAAAGTTGAAAGGCTGAGTGAATCATCTCCTGAGATGATGTTAATGCCACCTTCCCGAAAGCTTATTTTGTCAAAAATGACTTTAGGGGGCTGCTCCTCGTCCAGGATCTTTATGGGAATATCCCACTATGGCCCTAAGTCAGTGGGAGAAGCCCCTGCTCATTTATGGAGTTCTTTCAATTTTAAAAAAAGTTGAAAGGCTGAGTGAATCATCTCCTGAGATGATGTTAATGCCACCTTCCCTGAAAGCTTATTTTGTCAAAAATGCATTTAGGGGGGTGCAGTGCCTCCAGGATCCGTATGGGAGCATCCCACTATGGCCCTAAGTCAGTGGGAGAAGCCCTGCTCATTTATGGAGTTCTTTCAATTTTAAAAAAGTTGAAAGGCTGAGTGAATCATCTCCTGAGATGATGTTAATGCCACCTTCCTGAAAGCTTATTTTGTCAAAATGCATTTAGGGGGTGCAGTGCCTCCAGGATCCGTATGGGAGCATCCCACTATGGCCCTAAGTCAGTCCACACTTTCCTCCATTGCTTTGAATGGCTGTGCAACTGGTATTTTTTTCCGGGTTACCAGGTCCATTTTTTCTAAATGGTGTTAAATGACTTTAGGGGGCTGCTCCTGGTCCATCATCCGTATGTGAGCATCCCACTATGGCCCTAAGTCAGTGGGAGAAGCCCCTGCTGATTTATGGAGGTTTTCAAAAAAAAGTCCACACTCTCTTCCATTGCTTTGTACAGTACATTTGCAATATGTTTCACTGTACATTTGCAATATGTTTCAATGGGCTTTTAACATCACGAATATGACAAGCTCTAAAATCCTGCAGGAATGGCCAATTGACTGCCCGTTGATCTCAGGATGGCCAGGATTGATAGTGGTACCTATCCATCGCTGATTGGTGTTGATTTCAGCGTGTCATATTAAGTGATGTTAAAAGCCCATTGAAACATATTGCAAATGTACAGTACATTTTCAATATGTTTCAATGGGCTTTTAAGATCACGAATATGACAAGCTCTAAAATACTGTAGAAATGCCCAATTGACGGCCCGTTGGTCTCAGGATGGCCAGGATTGATAGTGGTGAGTAAACACTATCCTCCATTGCTTTGAATGGCCGTGCAACTGGTGTTTTCCCCGGGTTACCAGGTCCATATTTTCAAAAGGGTTTTAAAAAGACTTTGGGGGTTGATCCTGGTCCAGGATCTTTATGGGAGTATCCCACTATGGCCCTAAGTCAGTGGGAGAAGCCCTGCTCATTTATGGAGTTCTTTCAATTTTAAAAAGTTGAAAGGCTGAGTGAATCATCTCCTGAGATGATGTTAATGCCACCTTCCCGGAAAGCTTATTTTGTCAAAAATGACTTTAGGGGGCTGCTCCTCGTCCAGGATCTTTATGGGAATATCCCACTATGGCCCTAAGTCAGTGGGAGAAGCCCCTGCTCATTTATGGAGTTCTTTCAATTTTAAAAAAAGTTGAAAGGCTGAGTGAATCATCTCCTGAGATGATGTTAATGCCACCTTCCCTGAAAGCTTATTTTGTCAAAAATGCATTTAGGGGGGTGCAGTGCCTCCAGGATCCGTATGGGAGCATCCCACTATGGCCCTAAGTCAGTGGGAGAAGCCCCTGCTCATTTATGGAGGTTTTAAAAAATAAATTAAAAAAATGACAAGAGTCCACACTCTCTTCCATTGCTTTGTACAGTACATTTGCAATATGTTTCACTGTACATTTGCAATATGTTTCAATGGGCTTTTAACATCACGAATATGACAAGCTCTAAAATACTGTAGAAATGCCCAATTGACTGCCCGTTGATCTCAGGATGGCCAGGATTGATAGTGGTACCTCTCCATCGCTCGTTGGTGTTGATTTCAGCATGTCAAATTCGTGATGTTAAAAGCCCATTGAAACATATTGCAAATGTACAGTGAAACATATTGCAAATGTACAGTACATTTGCAATATGTTTCAATGGGTTGTTAACATCACGAATATGACAAGCTCTAAAATCCTGCAGGAATGGCCAATTGACTGCCCGTTGATCTCGGGATGGCCAGTATTGATAGTGGTACCTCTCCATTGCTCATTGGTGTTGATTTCAGCGTGTCATATTCGTGATGTTAAAAGCCCATTGAAACATATTGCAAATGTACAGTACATTTGCAATATGTTTCAATGGGCTGTTAACATCACAAATTTGACAAGCTCTAAAATACTGCAAGAATGCCCAAAATGACTTTTTTAACATATTGCAAATGGACAAAAGTCTGCCATATTGTCACTATAATGAAAACGTAAAACACCTAGTTACGTTCTAGTTGCAGGTCCAGTTCTGACGTTATGTGTCGGCCTATCTGAGGCGACCCCAAATCCCGAGTTTCGGCTCGATAGGTCATTCGGAGCCCGAGCAGCGACCTTAATTGGTGCTGAAAATCCACGTTTTCCGGGCGTTGCTATGGGGTCCTTGAATGAGCTTTCGGACAGAAACGTTAGGGTCCGTCTCTATGGGCCAAGGCGGTTCTAACGCACCTAACCTTGTGTCTCTGGGACTTTTAGAAATGTTGTCATTTTCGTGATGTAAAAATGAATTGAAAATATTGCAAATGTACAAGGCTGTTTCTCGGCCTGTGAACCTTCTAGAGCCCCGTAACTCACCGTGCACTATCGACATAAGCTCTAGAAAAGGGTTCTAAAGTTTCAGAGCTCTAGGTCTGACGGTTCTTTAATAGTTCGAACGAAAGTAACTATTGCAGGCAGTGTGTGACTGTAAGCCCCACACTATGTCACTCCCCATGGACTGTGTGCATGTGTGAGTTTTTCAAGGGATTCTGATGGGAGAAAAAACTGATTTACAGTTCATTGGGGTTGCCTAATCACACATGTGAAGTTTTGGAAAGATGTGACCTTTTTAACACTTCGAAACAGACACTGTGACCCCAATTTAAGGCACTTCCGGTTGTCACAGGAAGCTGTAGGCTTTTACAGAATCCTGAGTTTTAAGTCTGGAAGTTAAGAACTGACTGATTCACACAGGTTTGAAAGTCAGTTTTTCACCAACAGCAGGTTGGGTACTGTAAAACACCTTTAGGGTGAATTGAACCACTTCCGGTTGCTCCAGGAAGCTTAGAATCAACACAGGTAGACCTCATAGTGGCCTGATGGATTGCCATCGAAGACAGGTTCATAAGACATTCATAACCCACATAGGCACGAGGTTGAATTTAGGCGAGCAGGCAATGTATTCCTATGGGGAGAGATGTCATAGCAAACGGTTTGATGTAAATACCCTGTTTTCACTGTTAAGGGTTAATGCCACAGGGCCACGGTTAGGCTTGCTCAGATCGGGAGGTCCTAAGGAACGTTCCAGAAGTCGAATCGTGCTTCTAACCCAAACGGGTCTGCAGCTGTCACCCAAAAGCAGCTGAAATTTAGGGCCAGGCTTCATTTTGGGCCTACTTTTTGGCACGGTTGCTGCGGTCAGACCGAGTGAGCTACGGTCAAGCGGGGCATCTCGTTGAACTCGGCAAGGCCTAGAGACTATGGTGATGCCATTGCAGGCTCTGTGTGTCTTTAAGCCCCACACTGTGTCACTCCATCCCATATCTGTGTTTGTGTGTGTGTGTGAGGGTTTTCTTGTAAATTTGATGGGAGAAATGACTCATTTACAGTTCATGAGGGTTGCCTAATCACACATATGAAGTTTTGGAAAGATGTGACCTTTTTAACCCTACGAAACAGCACCTATGACCCCATTTTAAAGCACTTCCGGTTGGCACAGGAAGCTGTAGGTAGACACATATCCTCATTGGGGTAGGCTTTTACAGAATCCTGAGTTTTAAGTCTGTAAGTTAAGAACTGACTGATTAACACAGGGTTGAATGTCTGTTTTTCACCAACTGCAGGTTGGGTACTGTAAAACACCTTTAGGGTGAATTGAACCACTTCCGGTTGCTCCAGGAAGCTTAGAATCAACACAGGTAGACCTCATAGTGGCCTGATGGATTGCTATTGAAGACAGGTTCATATGGCATTCATAACCCACATAGGCACCAGGTTGAATTTAGGGGAGCAGGCAATGTATTCCTATGGGGAGAGATGTCATAGCAAACTGTAGATGAAAATACCCTGTTTTTACTGTTAAAGGTTAATGCCACATAGTCACGGTTAGGCTTGCTCAGATCGGGAGGACCTTAGGAACATTCCTGAAGTTGAATTGTGCTTCTAACCCAAATGGGTCTGCCGCTGTCACCCAAAATCAGCTGACATTTAGGGCTAGGCTTCATTTTGGGCCTACTTTTTTGCACGGTCTATGAGGTCAGAGCGAGCTACAGTCAAGTGGGGCGTCTCGTTGAACTCGGCACGGCCTAGAGACTATGGTGATGCCCTTTTTAGTGTTGATTTCAGTCTGTCATTTTGGTGATGTTTCAGCCCTATTCAATCTTATTGCAAATGTACAAAAGTCAGCGAGCAAGTCAGCGTCCATCAGTCAATTAGATATCATTCTGACACCAAACTGATAAAAACTGACACCAAACCCACTTTTTCCATCTCATTTAGAAGCCAACTATCACATATATCAGGGCAGGCTCAAAATTCACAGCGTCTTCTGTTTAAATCATAGTCAAAATGTAAAACACCTAGTTACATTCTAGCTGCGGGTCCAGTTCTGACATTATGTGTTGGCATAGCTGAGGCGACCCCAAATCTCGAGTTTCGGCTCGATAGGTCATTTGGAGTCCGAGCAGCGACCTTAATTGGTGCTGAAAATCCACGTTTTCCGAGCGTTGCTACGGGGTCCTTGAATGAGCTATTGGACAGAAACATTAGGGTCCGTCTCTATGGGCCGAGGCGGTTCTAATGCACTTAGCCTTGTGACTCTGGGACTTTTAGAAATGTTGTCATTTTCGTGATGTAAAAATGAATTGAAAATATTGCAAATGTACGAGGCTGTTTCTCGGCCTGAGAACCTTCTAGAGCCTCGTATCTCACCGTGCACGATCGACTAAAGGTCTAGAATGGGTTTCTAAAGTTTCAGAGCTCTAGGTCTGACGGTTCTTTAATAGTTCGAACAAAAGTAACTATTGCAGGCAGTGTGTGTCTGTAAGCCCCTCACTGTGTCATTCCTATTTACTGTGCGTGTGTGTGATTTCAGAAAATCACAGAAAATCACAGAAATCACGTAGAGCTCCGAAACCCACTTTAACGGATTTGTCTGAACACGCCGCAACTGGATCCATAACTTTTTTTGGGAAAAAAAATATTTTTCACAACATTACGAATTTGGACATTTGACAATTTATCGAAAATTAAAACAGATAAATGTCTGGTTCTTTTTTTCCTTACACCGTAGGTTCATGTACTTTGACGTAAAGCTGTCAAATTAGTGCTCTATTTCCATTTTTCACCTTTAATCCCAGAAAATGGGCCTTATCTCAAAAACCGTGAGTCCCTGACGCCATTCTGTTTCGGGGCCAACTGCCCATTTGGCCAAACCCATGCCCACCAAGTTTCGTCTTCGAAGTCTTTTCGGTTTAGGAGAAAAAGCCAGGTCAATCAGGTGTATGTTTTGTACATTTGCAATAAGAAGGCATTCGCCATCTGGTGGGATTAACATGAAGGGCGGAAAAATGACAAAAATGAATTTATTTTATTAAACGGACATCGAAAGTCAGAGAAAGTTCGTTTGATGACTTCCTGGAAGATTTGGCCCTTGGGCACGGCCCGACGGCGTCGGCCTATTTTAGAAACAATTTCGGACGTCTAGTAAGGGAGCGTACATTTGCAATATGCAGTTTCTCATCAAACATACAGCAAATGCCATCCGCGTCCCTGATTGCTTCCGGTGTGAGAATGCTAGGCGCACCTGTGCTGCCGCTTCACGCTGGTACCTGTTTGTTTGCTGTTGTCACCTCTGTATTTTGGATATGTTTTTTCTTGGAATCGATCTTCTTGGATTACTCACTGGACTATTTTACACCATCGAAACACTTCCTGGAGTATGCACTGGACTATTTACACGCTTAAATAGTTTTTGGATAACTGACCTGGCTGTTTTCGTGATCCTGTCACACAGTTCGGCTACGAGCCCTCTCCATTCCTATCCTCATATCCCTCGCGACATCTGGTACTGTGAGTTTCCCCTCTCTTTATCATTTTGTGGTGTCAATCCTTGCTATGGTTGGGTAGCCTTCCCTTCTGTGGATTGTGTGGATCTTGGGTCTGATACGGTTTCTGGCTAACGTAGTTTAAACCGATAAATTGTTGTTGCAGGTCACGTTGGACATCACCGGTCATGTCGTCACATATCCATTTGCAGGCTTTGTTTTTTGGTCTTTTTTGGTTTGTGCTGTCTTTGAATGACGTGAATCAAATTAGTTTCCCCGAGATGGCTCTACAATTCTCTGCAGCTCATCTCAGAACATTTAAAGGATCGCTCCGATTGGCTCCGGACACCTATAAATGGTGTGAACAACATGGAGTTTTACGCCGACCGCGCTATATACATCGATCGCGGAAGAAACTTCGGAATTATCACCACTCGTCCTCCAATAATATTCCGGTTGTCTCTACCAACACCCGTGCGTCGGGGCACAACCCAGCTGGAAAATCGATCCATTAACTTTGGAAATCTAAGATCATTGCGCTCTGATCCGGACCTCCGAACTTGCAGAGGCTCATCTTTCAGACCTGCGATGTGCGCTGTTGAACACCCGCTCTCTAATTACTAAAGCATCAGTATTGAATGACATAATCACTGACACAAATCTGGACATGCTGCTTCTGACTGAAACCTGGCAGGTGCCTAACGACCTTTTCAACCTGAACCTCTTAACTCCGCCTGGGTACATCTACTTCTCTCAGCAGCGTCTTCATCGTAGAGGTGGAGGGCTGGCTGTAGTTTGCCGTGAGACTATTAAAATTTCCAAGATAGAGTTTCATGACGTTACAGCATTTGAATATCTCGCTGAAAATGACTGGCCAAACGTCACTGGCTGTAATCTTAATCTACCGACCTCCAAAATGTCCCTCTGATTTTTCTCTGAGATTAGTGCGTTACTCACTCCTGTCTGTGGTAACTATCCATCTGTTATTCTGCTTGGTGATTTTAACATACATGAAAACACTGCACATTGCAATGAATTGATGGCTGTACTGGACTGTTTCAACCTAACCCAACATGTAACTTTTGCTACTCACTCCAGGGTCATATACTGGATCTCATATGTACATCTGGCTTAAATAATATTCTTGTTAGCAGCTCTGATTTTGCTTTTTCAGATCACAAATTCATAAGCTTCAGTTGTAGTTTTCCTATATCTATATCACCACTGAAGAAAATGCTGACCTATCGTAAAATCAATTCTGTGAATCCATCTTCTTTTCTGCTTTAATAAGGGATTCTTCTTTGTCAGAATGTCTACTATTAAATTGTCCATCAGAAATCTGCTGTATATACAATAATGTCTTGTCTCAAATACTTGAGAGGCAGGCTCCTGTCATAACTAGACTGGTTCCATCTACTCGTGCCTCACCATGGTTCACTCCTGAACTACGAACGATAAAAACAGAGGGTCGCCGCCTAGAAAGACTATACAGGAAAACTGGACTTGTTGTCCACTCTTTGGCTTTAAAGAACACTTGCTTAAGTACCGTACAGCCCTTAACGATGCAAGATCCTCTTATTTCACCTCTACCATTAGAAATTCAAAGTGCAGGCCCAAATCACTCTTTGCAATGGTTAGCAAACTCACAAATCCACCACAACATGTTATGTCGGGCTCTGTGGGCTTGTAAATAGCTTTTACAATTTTTCTCGGACAAATTAAAGTCAATCACTGCATCCATCGCCAAAAACACTTCATCCAAGTGACTCAAATGTTCACTTAATAATAGCTGATTTTACTCATTCTACAAACTCTCTCTCTGCTTTCACTCTAACTACTCCAACTGCTATAAGTGATCTAATTGTGAAGTCAAATTCCACATCCTGCCAACTTGATCCTACACCTACTGTTTTGCTTAAGTTGTGTGTCCCTGAGGTTGCACCCTTCATAACACATATGATTAACTGTAGTTTGGCGTCCGGCGTGGTTCCAGCAGATTTAAAAATGGCTGCGGTGACGCCCATTCTTAAAAAATCCGGCCTAGACCACCTAAACATGGAAAATTACAGACCAATATCCAACTTACCATTCTTAAGCAAAGTCCTTGAAAGGGTTGTTGCTTCGCAATTGCGATCACATTTGGATATAAACTGTCTTTTTGAACCTTTTCAGTCTGGATTTCGCCCAGCTCATAGCACTGAAACTGCTCTTCTCCGGGTGGTTAACGACATTCTTTTGTCCATGGATGCAGGGCTTGATTTAAGCGCTGCTTTTGACACAGTCTGCCATGAAATACTTATCTCTAGGCTTTCTGACATTGGTATCACTGGCTCTTCTCTTTCTTGGCTCATCTCCTACATTAGCGACAGAAAGTATTATATCACTATACAAGGGTTTAGATCTGCCACTGCTTCACTTACACAGGGTGTCCCTCAAGGTTCGGTTCTTGGCCCACTATTATTCATCATCTACATATATCCACTCGGTGATGTCATACGCAGGCACGGACTTCAGTTCCATTGCTATGCTGATGATATTCAAATCTACCTCACCACCAGCTCTGATAGGTTATCTTTGCCTGACTCACTCACTGAATGTATCAGGGACATCAAGAAATGGATGTCCCTGAATTTCTTAAACTGAATGATAATAAAACTGAGATATTATTGATTGGTCCTGCTGCCTCAGCCAAAAGGATTGATCAGTCCTTTGATGTTGATGGAATCCACGTTAAGCCTTCGTCATTGATTCGTAACATTGGTGTCTTATTCGATTCAACTCTATCTTTTGGCTCTCACATTTCTTCTCTTGTTAAAAACTATTTTTTCCATCTTCGTAATATTGCTCGTCTCCGATCTTCTCTCACTTTAGCTGATGCTGAAACTCTAATTCATGCATTAATCACTTCACGCTTGGACTATTGCAATGCCTTACTTCTTGGTCTTCCCAAAAACTTATTGCAAGATTACAGTATGTTCAAAACTCAGCAGCAAGAGTTCTCACCTCCACTAGGCGCTCTGCTCACATCACTCCTCTGCTTCATGACCTTCACTGGCTACCTGTGGCATCACGTATCCACTTTAAGGTATTGCTTCTAACTTTTAAAGCATTAAATGGTCTTGCTCCCCAATATCTCTCTGACTTACTCTATCCTTACCGCCCTGCTCGGTCCCTTAGATCAGCTGAACTTGGTTTGTTGACCGTCCCTCGTTTCCGGTTGTCCACTGTAGGTGGGAGGTCATTTGGTGTTAATGCTCCTAAATTATGGAATTCACTACCTCTTACACTACGCAATACCTCATCCGTGGGTGCATTCAAGATCCAGTTGAAGACATATCTGTTTGACATGCATTTTGGGTAGTGTGTATCCTATGTGACTGCGATGTATGTGTGTGTGTTCTGAATGTATTGTAATGTGCAATGTAAAGCGACCTTGAGCTATGGAAAGGCGCTATATAAATAAAACTTCTTCTTCTTCTTCTTCTTCTTATGTAGGTCAGTTATTTTACTGGGTTGGGGCA